>CM022710.1:30697096-30762260 GCA_012295165.1 Asparagus setaceus
GCTCCAAGCCGTTTTCTTGCTGCAGGATCATGGCAGGATCGACAAGCGAGCCCGAGGCGGATGGACATTTGGATGAAATGCGGGAGGTGTGATCTTCTTTGAATCAAGTCACCCGTGGCGGCCGAGCCTTAGCGAATCGGTTTGAGGTGGTGATTCTTGACTAACGTTTGGCCTTCGTCGAATCGTTGTTTCGGTTCGGACTCCAAACTTGGCGCATTTTCGGCGACTTCTTGTCCACTTCTCCCTTCTTCTACATCCGGGCCTCTGAACTAGAGCCGTGTGTACCTGGCGCCCTCTCGGATCGTTCTTCAAGTGTTGATTCGGTTCCGTTTGGCGGAACCAATCATTTATGGCGGCTTGGAGGAGTTGCGTGCACCTATTGATGAGGTTCTTGACCTCTCACGGACTTCGAATCCACTTTGTAGCGGACGTCGGCCGATTCGGGGCCTTGGCGAACTCGCAGCGTCGAGAGTCGACGCCATCAGTGGCGATCTCACATAGATCCGGCGATCTTGGATGCGGAAGGATGCCATTTGGTGCAACCGGCGCTTGGCGGAGTTAAGATCGCCTTAAAGTTCGGGCGAGGACAAATGGATCTTTCTTCTTGGCGAGTCCCAGTTTGTGGGGGAGGGCGATGCGGACAAGGATGATAGTATGATACTCCAGGCGGAACCGGATCAACTTGGATTCGGTTGACTTATTTGGTAATTATTACACTGCGAGTTTTCGGCGGTCCGCTAGCCGGTTAGCGGGGGTCAAGGGGCAGCGGCCCCCTTGAGTCCGGCGGCCGTAGCCACCTATCGTCGCGGGCGGCTTCTTCTTGGTAGGGATGCGGATTCCGGCTACGACCACGGCGATCTCGACTTGAGGCGTTGGCTCCCATTTAATCGCCCGGCTTGTTCGCGGTAAAAGTCGGGATGATTGTCATTGATTTGAATTTTGCTTACGGCTTCTTTGGCCTACAGAAATTCAAAAGAAATGCCTTTTATTTTAAAGTACAATGAAAATCAAAAAGATTACAACTTTTATCCTTAGTGAACAAACCACGAGGATCTACGTTATATCGGATCACCAAACTGCGTGGGTTCTTTACTGTCGGGGGACTTATTGTGTCCGGTGGACCGCGCGCATTCAATCGGTGTAAGCAGGGTTGGAACTCTGAGGCGTGAGAGGGCTCGTTCCGCAGAAGCGAAGCGCTGGGGGATCGCACTCACGAAGGAGAGGATGCGCTGCGGGGATCACACTCCGCGAAGGAGGATCGGCGGGCGGTGAATCTACTAGGAGAAATCCTGGCTATCCACGAGGTTAAGGCGAAGAAACCTAGAGGGTATCTATGTATTCGACCGAGTTTGTTTACCTTCCTTTATAGATCGGCGTCGGTGGACTTGAGGCTGTGATTTCGAACCGTCGTGTGAATCTCAGCGAGGGCTCTGAAGTCGCCAAAATCAAGCCCAATTCCCAAAAATCCCCCTCGACCACCAAGCCCCCTGTTTATACATCTCAAGGGGGTGGCTCAATTGGCCAGAACCACTCGACTTCAGGAGGCTCGACCATGTTGGCCGACCACCGAACTGGCGAGGCTTCGGCCATGTTTGGTAGAGCCACCTGGCATGGCAGGTACCTCGACATTGGCGAGTGGCTGGCGTACCATGATGGAGACACCGCACTTGGTAGGGTAGCTCGGCCATGTTGGTGAGCCACCTCGGTCATTTGGCCGGGTCCCGTTCGCCGGTTCGATCGTTTTTCCGTCGATTCTTCGTCGATTCTTGGTCTTAGGGCTTAGTTTTGCTCGGTGATATGCCGTTGTGTTGAGTCCGTGTCCG
The DNA here is from genome assembly GCA_012295165.1 of Asparagus setaceus. NCBI lineage: Eukaryota > Viridiplantae > Streptophyta > Magnoliopsida > Asparagales > Asparagaceae > Asparagus > Asparagus setaceus. The sequence continues at coordinate 30,698,920 of CM022710.1, forward strand.
ATCAACTTTGAGTTCAAGCGGTTCGTTTGCATCGGCGGACTAAATGCGGTTGATTCCGTCTGCGTCAGCGTTTGAGTTTAGCCAACTTCGCCTCGTTGAGCCGTCGTCGGGTTTTCTCCCGACAGCGTCGTTTATTTTCGTCGCGCCTCGCCGACTCACTTCATGAGTTAAATCGACTGGCTTTATCGTTTTCGCGGTAATCCGTCGATGGCGTTACGGGTGGCGGATAGATAGATGCGGTTGTCGACCCACCGTTCTAGTCTTGTTGAATGCTTGATAAGCAATTTTTTATGCCTACACTGTGTATATTTGCATCATGACGTTGGTGTGAGCACATTGCACTGCACGTGATGACAAAGCAAATATTTGCTACGTGCGTGGCAAGTGACAACCCTTGAGCTGCAGGCTGCTTGGAATTAAATCCAGCTTTGGGGAGCTGCAGGCTGATTGGAACTAAATCCCGCTTTGGTTAGAATCCAAAGCCCAACAAAATCCTTTGAGCCCATACCCGAAGTCAAGGCCAGAGCCTATATATAACCTACACACATGTGCACGTGCATCCATGTAATTCAAAACACAAGGAAAAAAAAAAGGCCTAAATCCTCCTCAAGCCTTGCTGCAGCTGCCGATTCTTTTCTTTGCTGGTGCCTCTCCTTTCCCTTTTTTGTGTTCACCCGAGAGAAATGTAGATCCAACTCCTTGAAACCGTTCATCATGCGGAAGTCGAGGACGTTAAAGGAGGAGCGCGACAATAAAAGATGGATTTTTGCTCGAGAAGAATTGTACGACAGATCTAAAGCGGTAGATCCCAAGGCAAGTACCATTTGCTCTCTTTTCCTTTGATTTCGGGAATTATTACACGCATTATATATAATTCTTGATTTTAATTATGAATTGTGACGATCAAAACTCTAGAGACTATTCGAATGTTTTTCAGTGATTATTTTCATGTTCAATGGTGATCTATATTTGTTTAACAATAGTTCAGTAAGTTAAAGCGTACATGGACACATTTGAAGTCATAAAATCGATTATCGTCGAAACATGCATGAAGGGTGCACGAAACACTATTTTCAAATAGTCACACCCTTTTGACTAGTAACATGGTTTAGGAAGTGCCAAATAGTCCCCTAAACATGCTCAGCTGCGTTACATGGCGGAAGGACGGCAAAGAAAGCAGTGTAGCGGATCAATGCGTGTAGAGGCGACATCAATTTAGCGCTGATCATGCGACATCAAGCGTCTAAATGAAATTTTAGGCGTCTTGTCGTCGACATCAGTCTGGTTGGCGAGCGTCTATTCGAGAACACAAGATCTAGTTTGAGTTCTCTGAAACTCAATTTTAAAAATAGCTATTAGAAGCGTATGGATTTTTGGGCAAATTTTGAAAACATGCACTTGTTTTCTTGAGTTTTATGAGTCGTTGGACTTTGTAACTTTACATACCTTGTTATAGTTATTTGAGACTTTAATCACATATTGATATTACCAAATGGAATGTGTTAAACCGTAATTAGGTATCCCCCTCCTCCTACATTGAATTTGACCAAATGGACCAATGTATATATATAAGCGATCCTTTGCTTGAGTCATCTTATGACCTACCTTTAACAACATGTACAATGAACTCTTTTATATATATATATATATATATATATATATATATATATATATATATATATATATATATATATATATATATATATATATATATATATATATATATATATATATATATATATATATATATATATATATATATAGAGAGAGAGAGAGAGAGAGAGAGAGAGAGAGAAGCGATATGGAGGGCTTGATACCGACAGTTTTGTGCTTGGTAGTGAGGGGCACATTCCATACTCATTCAAATGGGGACCACATTCAATCGGTTAAAGAGTGGATAGGGCAGGGCCTTCTCACTACCAGCACAAGTATGTGCTGGTACCAGTTCCTACATTTTCTCAATATATATGAGCAATATGGAGGAACTTGGTACCCCCACACACACACACATATATATATATATATATAAGCGATCCTTTACTTGAGTCATCTTATGACCTACCTTTGCTGTAACATCTAGGTAAACTCTTAGGAGTTATTAATGATTCAAAACCCTTATTGGATTTGTTTTAACATGTTGGTTTGTAGATACCTTTATCCAAATGTTTGAGGAAGTTGAATTTATAATCGAGCTTACCATATTAATATAATTTGATGTAACTGTTTGAGCTACACTAATTAAATAAGGATGAATTATTATTTAAGCTCAAAATAGAATTCTATTCTCCATAACCCTTTTGGTATGTTGGATGATTTTATGTTAAATCTTCTTTCTGCTCAACTGAGTATTAGATTAACAATTGAACTTGAGTTGTTATATGATTGACAACTTAAAAGTGTCCAATTATATGCGATGAGACTCAACACTTAAAATTGGTGAGAGATTGTAATATTACCATAAGTAATGTGACTCAAAGGAGTATCTAATTATTGACGGTGTAGGAGTAATTCTTTATGATACCTACACTAGACTAAGGAATATTTTCCACTCAAAAACTTCGGCACATTAATATAAATTAATAAATATACTTATAGACTATTCACATGTGATTGTAACTATCGTTACAAGATGAATGGTGCTAAGCGTTAATGTTATTAGGTTTTTTGTTAATCCTTTGTATATATAGGCGGGTTTAGTAACCTTGCCTAAGCTGCAAAGTATTTGATCTTGTTAAAATTGTGCCTCAAAATCCTTTGAATGTTGACTTGATAATGGATCATCGATGGTCCGAGAACACCATCGATGGTCCTTCGATAATCGATAGTTTACAACGAACAATCGGAGAAAAATAAAAATATGATTTAGAACCATTGATGGACTACATTGAACCATCGATGGACTACGAGAAGACCATCGATGGATGCGAGGAGACAATCGATGGTCGGTGTTCATCAATGGTAACAACGTTGATTTGTAGTTTTGATGATTTAATCTCAGCCATTAATTTTTCTTTTGATCTCCAACTTCTACCAAATTTTGGATACCTCTTTCACGATATATTATGGTCTCTTATATAAAAATAGAGAGTTTAGATTAGAGAAAAATCATCAAAATAGGAGGGTTTGGAAAGGAGAGTTTGAGGGTTTAGGCTATTTCCTTGTTCTTGTACTTCTTTCTCTTTTGATAGTGGAATTTCTCCGACGCCTCTGCTGTGGACGTAGCCCAAATTAGGTGAACCATATAAATCTATGTGTTTGCAATTACTTATCGTTTATTCTCATGCTTGTTCTTCGCAATTATTTTCACTTTATTGTGCACTTGTTCTAACAAACTGGTATCAGAGCTTCGGTTGTGATTTTTTTTGTGCACAAAGAAGATGTCTATGTAATACAAGATTGAGAAATTCGACCGTGATGTCAATTTCAGTCTTTGGCAAGTGAAGATGCGGGTTATTCTTGTTCAACAAGGATTACAGAAAGCTTTGTTGGGAAAAGATAAGATCTTGGCCGATGATCGATGATGAAAAGTTGAGATAGATGAAAATACATTAACTTCAATTCAATTGTGTTTGTCAAACAAGGGTCTTGAGAGGAGTGCATGAGAGAGAAGATCGTAGGGGCCTATGGCTCAAATTGGAATCTCCTTACATGACAATGCATTAACCGCATTTAAAACAAAGATTATTTATGCCGCGCGGAAGGTACATCTATTGAATTACAACTTGATGAATTCAATTCTATTATTATGGATTTGGAGAATCACGGATGTAAAGGTAGAAGATGAAGATCGAGCTTTATTATTGTTATGTTAGTTACTGCCTCCTTACAAGCACTTTAGGAAACTATGATATATGGCGAGAGAATCTATCTCGATGGAAAATGTGAAATCATCTTTATTCTCGAAAGAGTTGATGGATAAAGAGTTGACGGATCCGGTGATGGTAAAGTCAAAGCCCTACATGTTCGAGGTAGAAGCGTGGAGCGTGGTTCTAATAATAAAACAAGTCGAGATCAAAAGAAGACTAAGAGCAAATTCTATAACTATTGCAAGAAGAAAGGTCATGTCATGAATAAATGCTGGAAGCTTGGAATAAAGAAAAAGAAAAGTCAAAGCAAGAAGACTCCATAGAAGCTAGTGTTGTAGGATGATTACGATGGTTTAGTTCTCTTGGCTACAAATTCACTAGATCTAAGGATGATTGGATATTAGACTCCAGTTGTACCTATCACATGTGCTCCAATAGAAATTGGTTTTCCACCGACAGATCAGTTGAATGTGAAGTTGTGCTTATGGAAAATGATTCTCACTGTAAAGTGATTGGCATTGGTACAATTGAAGTTAGAATGCATGATGGTATTGTGAGGACATTGTCAGATGTTCATCATGTTCCAAATTTGGTGAAGAATCTCATCTCTCTAGCCACGATTGAAGCTAACGAGTGCAAGTATTCAGTTGAAGGTGGAGTTTTGACAGTTTTCAGAGGTGCCCTAGTTATCATAAAAGCAAAAAAGGTCAGGAAATCTCTACATATTGTAAGGAAAGATATTTACAGGTACTGTTGCAGTTACTACATCGTTGTTGTCAGAGATCGACGCCACCAAGTTGTGGCACATGAGATTGGGCCATATGAGCGAGAGGGGGCATGACTACACTCAGCAGGAGGGGACTTCTTTGTGGTCAGTACAGGAAGATGGATTTTTGTGAGCACCTGCGTTCTTGGCAAGCAAAACCGTGTCAATTCGATGCGACTATGCATAGAACCAAAGGTATTTTAGATTACATCCATTACGATTTGTGGGTTCACTTGCGTGTTCCTTGAAGGCTGATTAGGTACATATTGACATTTAGCGATGACTACTCAAGAAAAGTTTGGGTTTACATGCTAAAATGCAAGGTTGAAGTGTTCAAGCATTTTAAATAGTGGAAGACATTGATTGAGAATGGCCTTGAGAAAAAATTAAGAGGTGAGAACCAATAATGGATTGGAATTTTGCATTATGGAGTTTGATGATGCAAGGATGAGGGTATAGTTAGACATTGGACCGTGCGACACACACTACAAGAAAATGGGGTTGCAGAACGGATGAATAAGACTCTTCTTGAGAGAGCTCATTGCATGTTGTTGAATACCGGGTTGTCAAAAGATTTTTAGGCTGAAGTAGTGTCTATGGTGTGTTACTTGGTGAATCGTTCCCCATCCACATCCCTTGATTGCAAGACACCAGAAGAGGTATGGTCTGGCCATCCTGCTGATTATTCTAATTTGAGAGTATTTGGTTATCCTACATTTACACATGTAGATCAGGGTAAATTAGAACCTAGATCTAAAATATATATTTTTATTAGTTGTGCCTACTGGTAAAATGATATAGGTTGTGGTGCCACGATCCTAAATCACCTAAATTTATGATTAGAAAAATGTAATATTCCATGAGTCTGCGATGTTGCTTCCAAAGAAGATACATTTGTTCCTCTTGGTGCAAGTACTACACATAAGAGTACTAGAGAGCAAGTGGAGTTGGAGATAGATTCTCATAATTAGGTTCAACAACCGTTGTTTGTTTGTCAAAAATAATAAGGAAATAGAAATTACGATGAGAATATACGTATAGTATTGCAAAGGCAAGGGAAAAAGATCGATAAAGCCACCTCGAGAGATATCACGATTCGGCCATTGCATATGCATTGTCGACAACTAAATGAATAGATATGTCGATGAAGCCACTACGGTAGTCAAGTTTAAGCTTTGCTTGGACTTGCTTCATAAACAAAGCGTTGAGGTGTTGTAGGGGGCATTCTGGTCGATAAAACACTATTGAGAAAGTTAAGAACTCATTTAGGATTTTGAGTTAAGGTGGAGATTTGTTAAAATTATGCCTCAAAATCTTTTGAATGTTGATTCACCAATGGATCATCAATGGTCACGAGGACACCATCGGTGATGATAATCGATGGATGTTCTGATGATCAATTGGAGAAAAGCGAAAATAGGATTTAAAACCATCGATGAACTATAGGGAACCATCAATGAATTGCGGAGACTATCGATGATCGTGTTTAGCTATCGATGGTAGCGATGTTGATTTGCGGTTTGATGATTTAATCTCTGTCGTTCATTTTCTTTTGATCTCCAAATCTACCAAATTTTGGATACCTCTTTCGATCTATTTTGGTCTCTTATATAAAAATAGAGAGTTTAGATTAGGGAAAAAATTTATCGAGAATAGGAGGGTTCAAAAGGAGAGTTTGAGGGTTTAGGCTATTGCCTTGTTCTTGTACTTCTTTGTCTTTTGATAGTGAAATTTCTCCAACGCCTCTATCGTGGACGTAGCCCAAATTGGGTGAACTATGTAAATCTCTGTGTTTATGATTGCTTGTCATTTATTCTCATGCTTGTTCTTTAATTATTTTCACTTTATTATGCACTTGTTCTATGGATCTCTTAAGTTATGGATTACGTACATATGTGTTGGATGATTAGCTACCAACCGAATGTCGACGATGATATAAAATGCCTAACTAGTTATATGATCAGTGCTTTGGAGGATTGGAATTTAGCACATAACATTATATGTACAAAAAAATAACTTAAATAACCACGAGGATGGGGGATAAGTAATAAGATGAGTCGTGTCTTAAGGTGAGTTGGTTGGTCAGAGGACTCTGAGATGAGTGTCTATTTATGAGTTATAAGTACTGTTATGCCATAGAAATAAGTAAGTGTTAATCACATTCAACTGGTTGACACGCGTCTCAAGAAGGACTCAGACAGGCCAAGAAAGGAGACATACTCCCCTCCCAGGCCGAGGTCGAGTCCCTTCCACCCAGGCCGAGGTTGACTCCCTTCCAGGTCGAGGTCGAGTCCCTTCCACCCAGGCTGAGGTCGACTCCCTTCCATCCAGGCCGAGGTCGAGTCCCTTCCACCCAGGCTGAGGTCGACCAGGCCGAGGTCGACTCCCTTCCATCCAGGCTGAGGTTGAGTCCCTTCCACCTAGGCCGAGGTCGACTCCCTTCCAGGTCGAGGTCGAGTCCCTTCCACCCACGCCGAGGTCGAGTCCCTTCCAGGCTGAGGTCGAGGTCGAGTCCCTTCCACCCAGGCCGAGGTCGAGTCCCTTCCAGGCTGAGGTCGACTCCCTTCCACCCAGGCCGACGTCGACTCCCTTCCAGGCCGAGGTCGAGTCCCTTAGGTCTTAGAACTCTTCAGTCCATTTGGTTACTTCTCCCCTCAAGCTCAAAGTACTGACTTGATCGTCGGAGGAAAAACCCGGAGAACCCAACTCCGGTCCTCTAACGTGTTGAAGTTTTTCAAGGCGGCTCCGGCGACGGTGGTTCACCGGGGGATCAGCCATCAAGGGAGGTCAAGGGACCCTAATCACCTCAACAACTCATTTAATTATCTGTGTGATTTCGAGCATCAACAGTTTGGCGCCCACCGTGGGGCCTCTTCATCTCTCTTTGAGAAAGTGGTCGATCTCCCTTCTTGAACCTTCCCTTGAGGCTTTCCCTTCAGTGGGGCCTGCTTCTTCTCGCTGGCTCGAGATAAATGTTCCCTTCTTCCTAGGCGGAGGCAGGCGACCTTCGCTGGCTCGAGGTAAAGTTCCCTTCTTGGTGAGGCAAGACCTTCGCCCGGGCTCGAGTACAGGTTCCCTTCTTCGAGCGGACGTAGGCGTAAAAATTACCTAAGTCCCGATATAGCTCGTGATAGTGGGTGGTCAATCGACAAAGCCATCCGATAATGTAGCGATAAATTGACAATCGGCGAGCCGTCCGATGGCGTATCTACAAATGCGTCAGCGGCGAAGCGACGAAGGCGTCAAGTCGGCAAGTCGGCGACGCCTGAAACAAGTCGGCGAGGCGTCCAGCGACATATCGATGAAGCGTATGAAGCAAGTATGAGGCGGCGATACGCTTCGAGTCAAATAATCGATGAATCGTGTGCAAACAATAGGATAAACCAACTCGAAGCAATGAATTGTGTGCGGCGGGCCCGCGTGCAAGTGGCGGAATAAATCAAAACCACGAAGCCTCAAATCAAGCTTCGGATAACAGCGGAAATCAACTCGGACACGAAAAATGGCGAGCCGTGAGGAATTGTCGGCGAGGCGAACACCTCAAAGTGTCTCGGCAAAGCGAACACCTAGGGTGTCTCTGCTTTGGTCGAGACACACCGGAGACACCTTGAGGTGTCACCGGCCCGAGCCGGACACTAGGGTGTCTCGGTGGGCTTTGAACCCGGTTCGACCCGCATCCACTTGAAGTCCTATAAATACAAGGAGGGTGCTCATTTGCACAGATCTAAAAATTTTTGAGAAGCGAAGCTACGCCGTGCCTTCTCACCTCGGATCTAAACTTCGGGGCGATGACCGATCTTCTTGACACCGAGATCGGATCTCGGCGAACTCTGGGGCTACTATCCTCCTTTGTGAGATAATCCCCTCAAAAAGGTTCGAGAGATCGGATCTCAGATTTACACGCGTTTCCTCCGGATCAAAACCTCATTTTTTATCACGAGAAGAGCCTTGATCGCTTAGTCGATTTCATTAAGCTTTGGGCATTATTGCCTTGAAATAATCCCTTTTACCGTGTAGATCTCTCTTTGAATCCGCGATCGCGGCGGTCCAGACGGAAAAAGTCCGCGGGCAAAGACACCCGCATGGCGAGCCGATAAGCAGATCAGCGTTTATTTTGGTGAAAGAAAGTTGTGATTTTTATTCGATTTTCATTGTAATCGGGTCTTATAAAAGACCTAGTTTTATTTTCTTGAATGTTTGTAATTCCATAAAGGTTTAACAAATTCAAGCAATGACAATCATCCCGAATTTCACAGCGAACAAAATGGCGACCACGGTGGGAGTAAATTGGGGTTATGCAACAGCGGATCGATCGGTCGAAGAAGAGGTCAAAGGCCTCAAGGCGGATAGGAAAAAAAATTTCGGAGCGCCACGGACCCGCAAGGGGCAGCTTCCCCTTGACCCCCGCCATGCTAGGCTGGCGGGACCATCGCTCGTGGGTGTAACAATTACGCTCAATGAAGTCAAGAATCCAAGTTGATCCGGGTTTTATTTGTGAGTATCATAATATCGTCCTCGTCCAATCGTCCTCCCTCCACAAATCCAAAAGGATCTCCTGGCAAGAAAGATCCGTTGGTCCTCTCTCCAGAATTTCAAGAGGATCTTAACTCCGCCCGTTCGAAGTTGCACCAAATGCGTCCTAGGCATCCAAGATCGCGGATCTCGAGAGATCACGCCGATGGCGTCGCGACTCTCTCAAAGAGAGCGCCCGGGCGTCGCTGGCGAGTAGTGAGTTCGCCAAGGCCACGGAATCGATCGGCGGTGTCGCTACAAAGTGGATCACGAAGTCGGAGGAGAGGAAGAACCTCATCAGCAGGCGGTCGGCAACCCCTCCAGCCGTCAACAAATGATTGGGTTCGCGTCAAGCGGAACCGACGGCCGGCGAAAAGCACGTATCCGGCAGGTGCATTGCTCGCACGCCACGGGCTCTAGTTCGGGGAGGCAGGATGTTGAAAAAGGAAGAAGTGGACAAAAACCCGGGGGCGTGCAAGTGTGGAGGTCGAAATCGAAATAACGATTCGGCCAAGGCCAAAACATCAACTAAGGATCGGCCACCCCAGGCGATTCTACAAAACTCGACCACCCCAAGATGGTCTCCGTCAAGGAGGTCCGCCTCAATCTCGATTCCACCTCCGGCGATGCATCAAGTCACCATCCACCTCGGTGCTGCGCCCGGTCGAGACTGTGCGGAACTTCGAAGCAAGAAAATAGCTTTGGGCGCCCTGGCCCGTGTATGATGATCGAGGCAAAATTTCGATCAAGAGCGTTTGGGCCCATTGAGGAAGTCGGGTCACTCCGGTCGCGGTCACACCCACCTCAACCATGGCAGGAAGACTCTGTAGCGGCTTCGCCAGAGGCTGCGCGTGAAGTTCAAGAGCAGCTGAAAGTTCACACTTTCGCGAACGATGCGTGGCCAGTGACTTTTGAAAGCCTAATAAAGGCGATTTATCCTCGATGGAGATGTTCTCGTCGGACGGCGAGCGTTATACACGAGTGCCGTGCCACGGTGGGGTTGCTCGGCTTTCATCCAGATGGGTTGTACTATCGTCTTTGGGGAGTCAGTAAATCGAGGAAGGAGAATTGATTGCTCTTGTCAGAGAATATATCGGCGCTTTAAGCTTGGAATTATGAGGATATGTCGGGGCTCGACCCAAATATGGCAACTCACCGCCTCAATATCAAGCGGGATGTCAAACTGTCAAACAACGGCAAAGGTTTCGTCAAAAGCGGATCATGGAGGCAATTGTAGCGAGTAAAGAAGAGACTCATAGAAGTCGGGTTTTATCAAGGAAGAACAACACCATGATTGGCTTGCGAATATTGTCGGGTTCTAAAAGAATGGGACAATCGGGATCTACATCGATTATAGAGATCGACTATTGCATGCGAAGGATGACTTTCATCTCCCAATCACCGGATGTGATCGTTGATATTGGAGTTCGAAGAATGTCCTTCATGGATGGCTTTAGGTTATAATCGATTAAGATGCGGATGAAGAAACACCGTTGAACTCCCCGGCGTCTTACGCTGCGGTCATGCCGTTGATTACGAGAGAAAGAACCCACGTAGCGCCCGAGCAGCGATGACTAAGATTTTCCGGGAACACCGAAAAATAGTCGAGTGCTCGTCGATGATTTAGTTAAGTGAAAATCCGCGATAAAATGATCACATCAAAGACCGAGGGCGGTGTTTGATCTCATGCGAACCATGTTGAAGATGAACAACCCTACCAAATCCTTTCCGGAATGTCGGTAAATTCCTTGGATTAAATCATTACCACTAAGAGGTATCTATATCAACCCGAGATAAAGTAAAGGCGATAAATGAATTGCAATCGAGAAACACGAAAGAACTGGAGGATTACGACAAGCGTATATCCGTTTCATATCGAATCTTCAGGAAATGCCGGCCTTTCTCCAAGCTAAACAAGAAAGGTGTGTCATTTGTTTGAGACCTTTGTCGAGAAGGCATTTGAGAGTATCAAAGCATATCGCGTCCCCGTCCTCGTTGCATCGAAGTCGGGTAAATCGTTCTTGATTTACGTCAAAGCGATGAACCACTTTCGTTAAAGCGCTACGCTTTCGCGCAAAGCGATGACAATGGTCCGCGGCGGTGATGTATTACTTGAGCGAACTTTAGTGGGTCTTTGAATCTAGCTATCCAGATGATGAAAAAGTGCGGCATTGGTCTTGCGATTGGAAGATCGCGGCACTACTTGGTTAGACCAGGGCGATTTACGTCATCTCGGCGTAAATCCGGTCCAGGATATTCATGGCGCAACGACCTCCATGAATTGGCGTTTAGCGAAATGGGCTTTGCTCTTATCTCAATATGACTTGCCGAGCAATAGAAGTCGGTCAAAGGGCAGGCAATTTGCGACCTCTTGGCTACCAACCCAACAGCGGATCTTGGTGAGTTGTATGATGACTTGCGGATGAAACCCGCGAGGTCAACACTATGTCACACCACAGTATGGCGTACTTTGGCCAGACTCGAGCAACCAATGTGACAAGTACCCACGGATGTTCTAAGATTTTTACGGAGTTAGAGTTGTCTTAGTTTCCCGAAGCATGTGAGACACCATTACCCGAGCGTGTGCTCCAATAGCGTGGCGAATACGCTACTTATTGGACTTAGTTCGCCAAGAGTTGGAATTCGAAATATCGAAGCTTTGGCGATTCTCAACTATCGTCGAACCAGTCTGTGGGGACTATGAAGTCGAAACCGGACTTAATCGTATTATCAGCGGTTGAAATGGCGGAGACTCATTTGAAGAATTTTCATCGAGTATATTCAGCGCCTCGGAGCGGCTTACGCGAGCGCGTGGCGGCGTTGATATCATTAGCGCAACCTCCACAGTCACGAATAGTTAGTCACGTGAGAACTCACCAACTCTTAGATGCCAATATATAGTGAAGAAGAGGGCGATAGAGGGTGGTCATCAGGAGTCACACTCAACCGAGGCTGATTTAGAGACCGGGATTGGCGGTTTCCCATGTCGACTATGTCTTGCATGGTATTTTGCGGAGGACATAAAGGAGAGGAATCGATCAAACGAAGCCGAGGTTCTTTTATGATGTGGAGACCGGACATTATCGTCAGCTGGCGTATAATACTTCTTTGCCGGTGCCTCTCGAACAAAAGAAGAGGTCCTTGAGGAGCGCCGCGAGGAGAAAGGTTGCACACCAGCGTGGTCCCAAGCTTTATGATCGTGTCGGAAAGAATGGGATACTTACGGCCGACTATGATTAATGATCTGTCGAGGAAATACGTTTCGAAAGTGCCGCATGTCAAGTACTGCGAATTACATGCATCAACCCCGGACATTTGCATCAGCCGAGCTCACGTCTTGGCGGTTCGAGACATGGGGTATAGACATTGTAGGTTCTATTTTCCCCGTCGGTTAAAGGTGATCGGTTTATCCTCGCGATCACCGACTACTTCTCGAAGTGGGTGAAGCAATTCTACTTAAAAGAAGTGAAGGCGAACAATGTTATCAAGTTCATTATGCCACGTCATCTATCGACCGCGTGCGAGGCGGATCATACATGACAGCGGTCCTCAATTAAATCGGCAATGCCTTCATCGGGTTTTGCGAAAGTTTAAAATCAAGGCGTTTCGCCGATGGCTTATAATCCCGGCGCAAAGCGGATTAAGCGTTCAATAAGATGATCATTAAGATCTTATCGAAATTCGTGAATACCAACAAACATGATTGGGACGATAAACTTCGGGAGAAGCACTCTAGGCATAGCACCACAATCACGCTGCGCCTTCTCAGGGGCTACCCCATATTCTACGGTATCGGGATGTGGCGGTACTTCTATTAGAAATCTAAATTTCATTACTTGGATCGCCCTGCATGGCAGAGATGAAGCGGAGAAACAACATGGGCGTTTTGAAGAGCTTCGAGATGTTGGGCGAGCGCTTGGAAGCTCAACGGCGCGCCGAGGTTTTACCAAGCAAGAATGTCAAAGGCTTTTAACAAGAAAGTCGACAAAGAACCTTTAAAGAAGGAGATCTAGTCCTACATTGCTCGGCGACCAATAATCCTTACTTCCAAGAAGAAGAGTTAAGTTTGAACCAAATGGGAAGGACCATTTGTGATAGACCTGATCTATTTAAGCGGTGCGTGTCGCTAATCACCCAAAATGGCTGACGGGCAATTAATGCCAATAAATGGAAAGTTCAAAAAAATACTACCCTTAGTATATTAGGGATAACCCATTTTGGCGGAAGTTTCTCGTGGAATATTTTACCCATTGTCCTTGAGGATAACCTAATCTATCCTCTCTTGGTAAAATCCTCCCCCGATCAAACTCATTGGTGAGTCCAAAAATCTTTACGGTCAATCCACCGCCAAATCCCTCTTGATTCCTTTCATGAACAAGGGGTCCACTTTCAAAGATAGGATCCCCTTTTGATAAATAAGAGGGCCCCGTTTTCCGCCGGTCCGCCTTTCCGCGATTAGGATTGGTGGAATTCCATCTCGATAAGCGAAAGTTATTTCGGATCGGTGCGAATCCTATAAGCGAAAGCTATCACGAGTCTTTTCTTCCACTTTAGTCACGCCTTCCCGGTTAGGGCGAAGTTAAATTTCATCTCGATAAACAAAAATTTACTTCTAGATCAGTGCTTGAATCCTATAAAAGTAAAAAGTTACGAATCTTTTCGATTCGGTGGAGATCCACTCTTAGTTTCACCTCCTGCGATTCTCGAAGTGGAGATCCTTTTAGTTTCCTTTTTCACGGAGATAGAATATAAAATTCTTCCTCTCCAAAAGCAAGAGATAGGATATAAAATCCTTCCTCTCTTATTTAGGGTTAGTCTTTCCTTGTAGGCATAAAAATTGCTATCGGTGCGAGCGAGGCTTCAAGTGGGTTGACAAGCCGATCCATTCGACAAGCCGAAGCGTCGCCAAAAGCAGGCGTAAAGCGAGTCCACGAACCGCGTGAAGTGGATCCGCAAAGCGTCTGAGAAACCAGATGAACGGCGTCTGCGAGTTGATTAAACTCAAGCGTCGATGAGAGCGGAATCAACCATGCTTAGTCAAAGTCGATGCAAGCGAGCTGTTTGAGCTCTGAAGGTTGATGCGGACACCGGTTCGAACCAGGCGACATCAGGGAGCAAAACCAAGCGGAAGACCAAAAGAATCGGCGGGCTTTGGCGTAAAAGCGGCCGAGAAAACACGCCAAGGCGGCGATAGAGCCTCGGCCAAAGTGGCCAAGGTGGCTCGGCCGCGGCGTCGGCCAACTTGGCGGGAGGCACCGGCACTGAAGCAGAAACCTCAACCAACTTGGCCGGGTGCCTCAACCACACCATGGCGAGGTGGCTCGGCAGTGGTGGAGCCACCAAGGTGGCGGGCACCTTCCATTGTATAAATAGGGGGTGTCATCTTCGAGGGGCACTACGGCCGGATTTTTGGGCCGTTGGATTTTGGGATCTTTCAAGGTTCGGACTTGAAGAGTTCTTGCGAGATCTGAGTAATCGGTACGGTTACGAGCAAGCAAAGTCAGAATCCGATTGTCAGATCTTCAATCAAAAGGTAGCTTGTTGGGTCGAACTCTGAATACCCTCTAGATTAAGCTTAGTCTTAATCTCCGAGGGATAACATTTGTGATTTCTCCTAGTAGATTTCACAAGCTCGTGATCCTCTCCATTGAGAGTGTGTGATCCCCTCGGTAGCCGTTTCTTTACGTGGCTTGAGCCCCTTCACATCTGTAGTTCGGAGCAGAGTTTACACGAGGATTGGAATTGCGGCGGTCCCACCACGGACACAATAAGTCCGACAGTGGGAACCCATAGCGAGGACCTCGATATAGCGAGATCTTAGTGTTTGTTCACAAGGATAAAAGTTGTAATCTTTTTGATTTTCATTATGCAGCCTTAAAATAAAGGCATTTCTTTTTGAATTTTGTTGTAGGCCAAGAAAGTTACATAAACAAGTTCGAATCAATGACAATCAAACCAGCTCCAGCGAACGACCCGCGACCAGGAACCAGCGGCTTCAATTAAGAAGCGCGTGGAGTCAGTAAATAACTTAGCGATTGGATCGTCGAAGAAGAGGTCAAAGGCCTCAAGGGCGGATAGGAAAAAATTTCAGTATTTGCCGGACAAAGGGCGGCCCCATGACCCCGCCCATGGCATTTAAGCGGGACGTAGCTTCCGTAGGGTGTAATAGTGCAGCTCAGCCCGAAGTCAACGAATCAAGTTGATCCGGGTTCATTTGTGAAGTATCATACTATCGTCCTTGTCGGTCGTCCTCCCCACAAATCGGAAGGATCTCGCTGCAAGAAGATCGTTTATCCTCGACTCCGGAACTTTAGTAGAGGATCTTAACTCGCCGTTGCGAAGTTGCACCAAATGGCATCCTTAGGCATCAAGATCGCGGATCTCATGAGGAGATCACCGCTGATGGCGTCTGCAGGCTCTCGGCGTGAGTTAAGAGGCCACGGAATCGGTCGGCGGTGTCCGAAGTGGGGAGGTCAGAACCTCATCAGCGGGTGCCACGGCAACTCCTCCAAGCCGTCAACAAATGATTGGGTCAGTGTCAAGCGGAACCGATCAACATGAAGCGTATCGGTAGTGCATTACTCGCTACACCACGGACTCTAGTTAGTGGGATGTAGAAGGAGAAGTGGACAAGAAGCCACGAAAATGCGCCAAGTTTGGAGTCATCCGGAACAACGATTGAGGCGAAGCTTGTCGATCAAGAATCGGCCACCTTAAACTGATTTGACTAAGGCTCGGCCGCCCGCGGGGTGACTTGATTCAAAGAGATCACACCTCCGTGATCTCATCGGATCTCCATCGGCTCACGTGTGCTCGCCCGGTCAATCTTGTTGGTATCGAAACAAAGCGGTGTTAGAGCCCTCGGCCCGTTACCCGCGATGATCGGTAAAATTCGATCAAGGAATGTTGGGCGAGAGGCCTCGACACTCGCGTGATGGGGTCTACCTCTCGCCATTATAAGAAGATTCTTCATTTGCTCTCACTGAAATTTGGATCGAGTTGAGCCCGTCAAAACTTCCTCGCAAAGGCGAGCGTTGAGATTAGTGACTCTTGGAACCTCGATAATGTGACTCATCCTCGAAGGAGGCGTTTTCATCGGCGGCGATGGCGTTATACGAGAAGTCATACCAACACCGCGAAGGGTTGCTCGGCATTCATGGAGTAGTTATACTATCGTCTTTGAAGTGCAGTAAATCTCGAAAGAAGTTCCCGAATTGAACACGCGTTGTCAGTGTTCTCAAACTATCGAGGCGGTGTTGTCGAATGTAAGCGCAGAGCTAGCTCGAAGAAGCGTCGGCTCTTTGATAGGCTTGGCAACAAAATGCCAAGAAGATCGGAGTCTTAAGGCGATATGACCAGCGAGAGGGTTGGATCTGAATCCTCCTCGAGAAGATGAATGCTCATAGGCGATTGATAATAATCCACAATGAGAGGCGGACATTCGTCGATTCTTGGCGTGGGATTACGACACCGGCCTTGGACAAGCTTTCAAGGCTTTGATGTCAAATATGGCTACGGTCGATCACGCTCTTGTTGAGAGTGATGAAGACATGCGGCATGGGAAGACCCATGGATCCATCAACTCCAAGAAGCGGTTTGAGGGCGGAGTTGAACAAAGAAACCCCCACTAAGGGCGAGGTAGTCGAGTTAATATGGGTAATGAAGAGCATCCTAAACTCATTAACATCAAATGCTCCCCTGGAAGAAAGGAAGAGTTGATTGCCCTAATCGGGGAGTATATCGATGTATTAGCACGGAGTTCACGAGGACATGCGGGACTTCGTGTAACACATAGCCTCAACATCAAGGATGTCAAACACATCAAACAGAGCGGTTTAGTCCACAAATATTGGAGGCAATTGTTGTGAAGTGAAGAAACTCATAGAATGGTTCATCGAGGAAATTCAACATCGGTTGGGTGGCGAATATAGTCCCGGTCATGAAGAAGAATGGCTCAATTAGGATCTGTGTCGATTACAGAGATCTGAACGCTGCTTGCCCAAAAGATGACTTCCCTCTTCCAATCACTGATGTCATAGTTGACAATACGTGTGGATTTGAAAGAATGTCCTTTATGGATGGCTTTTGAGGTATAATCAAATCAAGATGCACCGATGGCGTAAACACCGCGGCGTTGAGCATATCGGCATATATTGCTACGGTCATCCGTTCGGCCTCAAAATCTTGCGCAACATACCGGCGCAATGCGGAGATTTTCGGGATCACCTTGGGCGGATCGAATGCTACGTCGGCGATTTAGTCGTGGCGCGTGACAAAGGAGATCACATCAAAGATCTTAGAATGGTATTGAACTCATGCGGACTCATCGGCTAAAGATGAACCACCAAATCCTTCCTTGGGATGTCGGTTGCAAGTTCCTTGGCCGTCGTCGCGACAAAGGAATCCCGTCGATCGACAAAGTGAAGGCGATTCAAAATTGCAACCCGAAACGAAGAACTTCGAGGGGTTACAAGAGGCGATTAACATCAGAAGCGGTTCATATCGAACCTATACAGGTTGCCACCATTCTCAAAGTTGAACAAGAAGAGTGTCATATATTTGGGGCGGCCTTTGCCGAGAAAGACATCGAAGAGATCAAGTCGTTATGCGCTAAACCTCTGTTCTTGTTGCACGTGACCGGAAAACCGTTTTGATCTACGTCAAAGGCGGCGGATCACTCGTTAAGCGCTTTACTCGCAAGGCGGCGGCAGCGGTCCGCGAGCGAGCGATGTATTACGGCCGAACATTAGTTACCTTGAGTCTCGATACCCAGATGGTGGCGATTGCCTTGCATTAGTGTTAGCGATTGAGAATCGCGACACTATTTAGTCGGACAAGCGATTTATGTTATCTCTAACGTAAATCCGGTCGAATATTTATGACCCGGCCGGCCTCAATGAGTTGGCGTTTGGCGAATGGGCCTTGCTCTTGTCCCAATATGACTTGTATTTCAAACAGTCGATCAAAGGACAAGCGATTTGTGATCTCTTGGTACCCGGCCAAACAGCGGATGCGGTTGAGCTATATGGCGATCTTCTGATGAAGTCCACGAAGTCAACACTACATCGCACCAACAAATATGGCGTATTTTGATGGAGCTTCCGGGCCACCAATGGCAAGCGCCCGGTGTTCTAAGATTTCCTTGGTCGGCGTCGTCTTAGTTTCCCGGGGAATCATGTCATGCCCGTGCTTATTAGCTCACAGAACCACTGTTCCAATAGCGTGGCGAATACAACAGCTACTCGGACTTAGCCAAAGGGGGTCGAATATCTCGGCGTGTGGGGATTCTGGCGATAGTTAAGCGGTCAGGTGACTGAAGTGAGGAACCGATGCGGTCCCCTATCATCAAGTAGCCATTGAAATGGCGGACTCATTCGAAGAATTCTTCATCGAATATATCAGCGCCTCAAAGCGCTTATCGCGGATGCTGCGGCGTTAGGCGTATGCGTTAGCACAACCTTAGAGACCGAGCAACTAGTTACGGTCGGGACTCACCAACTCTTTGTACCATTATACGATGAGGCACAAGAGATAAGGGGTAGTTACGAAGTGCATGCAACCCAAACCAAGTTAGAGCCCGGATTGGCTTTCCTATCATCGACTACGTCTTACATGGCATTCTGGGAAGGCGTGAAGGAAAGAAGAGTCAATCCGGCGAAGAGCTCGATTCTTTACGACACGAGAAACCGGATGCTATATCGCCGGAGTGCGATGGTCTTTTACTCCGATGCCTTTCAAACAAGGAGGCCGAAGGTCGCCGGGAAGCACGCGAGGTGAATGTGGTGCACACCAGCCTGGTCCCAAACTCACGATGAATCGGGGAGAATGGGTTGCTTTTGGCCACAATGATTAATGGCGGTCGATGCGCTCGGAATGCCCGCGTGTCAAATTCATTATATACATCGGCCCGCGAGCAGCTGCATCCTTGCCACATCACGGCCATTGAGACATATGGGGAATGGGCGTGGTAGGTCCCATTTTCCTCCGTCGATTAAAGGAGATCGGTTTATTCTAGCGATCACGACTACTTCTAAAGTGGGAGCAATCCAGCTAAAGAAGTAAAGGCGATACCGTCATCAAGTTTATCAAACACCATGTCATCTATCGACACGGTGTCCCAAAAGATGGAGTGCGACAAGCGGTCCCCAATTTATCGGCAATTCCTTCATCCGGGTTTTGTGAGAAATTCAAGATACAAGATGTCCGTCAGCGGCTTATAATCCGCGTGAAAATGGATTAGCGAAGCATTCAACAAGGCGATTATCAAAATTACAGTGAAGCTTGTGAAAAGTAACAAAGCGAGGCTGGGATGATAAACTTCGGAGGAGAAGCAGGGCGTCGCTGCAGCGGTTCATGCCAAGGCTGGGCGACCGTACTCTACGGTCTACGGGTGTGAAGCGGTTCTCCCATTGGAAATTCAGATCCGTCACCGCGCCAGCCCTTTCAGCGAGAGATGGCGGCCAGAAGAACAACATCAAAAGCGTCTCCGAAGAGCAGAGATGTTAGATGAGGCGCTGGAGGCTCAACAATGCATTGAGTTCTACGAAGCTAGGATGTCGAAGGCTTTCAACAAGAAAGTTGACGAGAGAACCTTTAGAAGGAGATTTGGTCCTGGCATTGCTCCGACGACCGATAATCCTCACTTCCAAAAAGAAAGGTAAATTGAACCTAAATGGGAGGGTCCGTTTGTAATAAAGCGGTTTACTCAATAGTGCGTACCGCCTAATTACCAAAGTGGCGAGGCAATTCTTGGAGATAAATGGGAAGTTCTGAAGAAATACTACCCTTAGTATCTTCGGGATAACCCGTTCAGCGGGAAGTTCCTCGTGGGATATTTCACCCACTTTTCTTGAGGATAACCTAGATTTGTCCTTAATTTCCCAGCCGATCAAATTCCTTGTGGTAGGTCTACAAATTTTTGGTACATCACCAAAATCCTCTCTTGATTCCTTCTATGAACAAGAGGCCCATCAAAATCCCTTTTCTGTAGAGATAGAACATAAAATTCTTCCTCTCCAAGCGTAAGATCCCTTTAGTTGGTTGCGGAAGGTTCATCCATCCTTTTCGAGGTGGCCCAGTGAAGGTAAGCCTTGGAACTTTCATCTTAGGTAGCGCCCATTGAAGGTATCTTGTGGGATTTTCGGACTAGGTTGTCCGTGAAGGTCGCTGAGTCTCTTAGGTTCGGGTGGAGATCCCTCTTAGTTCCATCTTCATCTTAGGTAGCACCGGTGAAGGTCTGTGGGGATTTTGGACAGTTGTCCAGTGAAGATGCGTCACGAGTCTTTGGGTTCGAGGTGGTGATCCCTCTTAGTTCCATCTTCATCTTAGGTAGCCCCAGATTGAAGGTATCTTGTAGGGATTTTGGACGGAGTAGTCATGAAGGTCACGAGTCTTTTGATTCCCTCTGACAAGGAATCTGGCGGTAAACCTCATCAGGAAATAGAACACATTCTTCCTTCCCCACCTCAATTCTTAATCGGTTCGGTCATTCTCGGTCAAAGGACACCAAGAGTTCATCTTGGGGCATTTTATCGAAGCCTAAGAAGGGATAAAGCCAGCGCCTCACAGCGTTCTTGGTTTGAATCTTTCTCCGATTGAAGACACGAGTTCAATTTTGGGGCATTTTATCCGAAGCCTAGAAGGGATAAAGCCAGCGCTTATCACGCGTTGCGGTTTAGTCTTTCTCGATTGAAGAAGACACGAGTTCAGTGCAGGGCATTTTATCCGAAGCCTAAGAAGGGATAAAGCCAGCGCTATCTGGCGTTGCGGTTTAGTCTTTCTCGATTGAAGAAGACACGAGTTCATGCAGGGGTATTTTATCGAAGCCTAAGAAGGGATAAAGCGCCTTAACCTCTGGCGTTGCGGTTTGAGTCTTTCTCGATTGAAGACACGAGTTCAGATTAGGGCATTTTATCCGAAGCCTAAGAAGGGATAAAGCCAATATATCTGCGTTGCGGTTTAGTCTTTCTCGATTGAAGACACGGAGTTGATTACGGGGCATTTTATCGAAGCCTAAGAAGGGATAAAGCCAGCGCTACAGCGTTGCGGGGTAGTCTATTCGGTGACAAAGCCGAAGCCTCATTATTCAACATCGTAGCATTAAGTCTAAGAGTTTCATTCTTTTAGCACAGCGTTGTGTGTAGAGCGGTTTAGATAATCTACATGCTAGCCCAACTCAAGCGGTAGTTGGTAAAGGCTCATCAAACCCGTTGAGAGGGTTGGCGATAACCTAGTCAGCGCCTCACCGCGTTGCGGTTTAGTCTTTTCCGATTGAAGAAGACACCCGAGTTCGATTACGGGGTATTTTATCCAGAAGCCTAAGAAGGGATAAAGCCAGCGCCTCACATGCGTTGCGGTTTAGTCTTTTAGATTGAAGACACGAGTTCGATTAAAGGTATTTCATCCGAGAAGCCTAAGAAGGGATGAGTCGATGTTTCGCAGCGTTCTTGAGTTAGTCTTCGAGTGAAAAAAGCGAAGCCTCATATTCAACATCGTAGCATTAAGTCTAAGAGAGTCTCATTCTTTTAGCAAAGCGTCATGTGGAGCGGATCGGATAATCCATGCAGCTAACCAACTCAAGCGGTAGTTGGTAAAGGCTCATCAAACCCGTTGAGGGCGGGGTTGGATAACCCTAAAGTCAGCGCCTCACCGCGGCGTTGCGGTTTAGTCTTTTCGATTGAAGAAGACACGAGTTGGGTCAGGGGCATTTCATCCGAAGCCTAGAAGGGATAAAGCTAGCCTCACACCGCGGCGTTGCGGTTTGATCTTTTAGATTGAAGACACGAGTTGATTAGGGGTATTTCATCCGAAGCCTAAGAGGTTAAGCCAGCGCCTCTCACCGCAGCGTTGCGGGTGAGTCTCTTGCGAAGTAAAGTCTGAAGCCTATGTATTCAATATCATAGCAACAAGTCTAGAAGAGTTTCATTCTTTTAGCACAGCGTCCGTCTTGAGCGGATCACGATAATCCATACGCTAGCTGACTCAAGCGGTGGTTGGTAAAGGCTAATCAAACCCGTTGAGTGGGGGTTGGCCAATAACCCTAAAGTCAAGCGCCTCCGCAGCGTTGCGGTTTAGTCTTTTCCGATTGAAGAAGACACGAGAGTTGATTACGGGGCATTTCATCCGAAGCCTAAGAAGGGATAAAGCCAGCGCCTCCGCAGCGTTGCGGTTTAGTCTTTTCAGATTGAAGAAGACACGAGTTCGATTGGGGTATTTCATCCGAAGCCTAAGAAGGGTTAAGCCACGCCTCACCGCAGCGTTGCCGGGTGGTCTCTTGCCGTAAAGAGTACGAAGCCTATGTATTCAATATCATAGCAACAAGTCTAGAAGAGTTTCATTCTTTTAGCACAACGTCCGCGTCGCGGAGCGGATCACGATAATCCATACGCTAGCTAACTCAAGCGGTGGTTGGTAAAGGCTAATCAAACCCGTTGATGGTGAGGTTTGCCAAAATCCTATAAGTATTATGGTTAATTATTTACGAAGTAAAAGAATCATAATAAATAGTGAAAGGGCGGATCTTATTCATTTGAAGCAAATATAGGAAGGAGCTACAATTATCGAGACAATTGATTCAAGCAAAGTTATGATAATACATCTAAATAAAAATGCGTAGCGACACGGGTGAACAAAGAAACGAGAAAAGTCTATGACACATGGAGACATCATTAGAGCAATCGGTAATGTGAAGGAAGCAGTCGGCCTTGGCGGCTAATTTTCCTCTGGATATTTCGAACCCGAGCCTTGGCTTCCTTCTCAAGTTCCTCTTGAGTTGGCGGCAATAGCGGCGCATGTTCCCGACGCATCGCCTCGAGGACTTGCTTCTCGTTCGGTGACATCACGGACTCAGTGCACTCCGCGCGTGAAATCCTTCGCGTCTTCTCCCCTTGAGCAGTCACGATTCACATGCGTTCGACATGGGTGTGGTACAAGTTTATCTTCTGTGCAGCGTATGCGCTCATATGAGTTGAAAATATGATCTCTTGCTCGATGTATTTTCCTCGCAGCGTTCACGAAGCCTTGATCAGAGCCGTCGGCAGTCGTATCACCTCATGCATGATTCAAAAGGCTAAATCCTCCACACGATTAGCAGGTTAGCCCACTAGTGACTTACGCTCCAGCGATTAAGTGAAGGCCACCAACCTTTGAATTTCCTCCAAGATACTCAATATGAATGGAAGACCATAGGAATTAAGCCCATCTAACCTCGATAATAGAGATGCGCTGTTTCAAACTATTCTCCAACGGTGAAGGCCATCCACGGAACTAGAGTGGGGAGCAGTGATTTTTGGCAGGCAATCTCGGCAATAGGTTGAATCCGTGGAAGCGGTCAGTCAAAGATTAACACAGGGGCCCACCGCGCCCTATACTTTCGAAGACCGAAATCACAGTTTTGACCAAAGTACGTAAGGAAGCGATGGGCGGATGATAGGCGATCCCTCAAACTCGTCATCCAGAAATTATGATAGTAGGCTCGGGGCTTGGCGGGTTTCTTCATCACGAGTGTTAAGCCTGCGTTAACTTCCTCGGTGGAAGAAACTTTCTCGGATGACGAGAATCGAGACTTGACATTAAAGGCGAAGTAGGCGAATAATCATAGACATCCATACCACAAGAATAAAGAGGTTAACGAGATCATTTAGGAGGAATATCTTGAAAAAGGAAGCGATATAAAGTAGAACTCTTCTGAAACCCATGAGATCGAGTCGCGACTTATACGAATCTGTGATTTCACCGTATTAAATGCGGAGAGCGATAAATATAGTAAATGTAAAAGCGACAATATATATCGTTCTCTGAGTAAGAATCTGTATGAAATCGCTCCGTTAAAACGGAGTGATCTTTGAAGCCTCAATCCTCCACGAAGGAGAATCCACGGCTCTTCAGTCGCCTCACAAAGGAGGAGAAGCGGGGTCATATGAACGTGCACAATCACGAAGCGTCGGTCCCCACAAAGGAGGATTCGGCTCTTCCCAATCGCCTCACAAAGGAGGAGGAAGCGGCGGGGTCATAGCGAGCGTGCACAATGCGAAGCCTCAACCCTCCGCGAAGGAGAATCTCCGCTCTTCCCAATCGCCTCACAAAGGAGAAGCGGCGGGGATACAAGCATATATGTATGAGAATATGATGACAACTGGCGCTTCCCGAAGAAGGCGTGCATTCCGCAGCGCCGTCGCGAGTTGATCGACTCCTCCAGCGTGATCTCCCGGCGACATCGGAAGCTGCAAAAACCACGACGAAAAAGTTAGGTATGCGGTCGAAAAATCAGCGAATTCAACAACGAAGCCCGTTTGGTCGGTCGTGGCTCGCGGACCGGCCAGAGCACCAACGGGTGCCGGCTCAACAGGGACCGACCAGCCGGCCCCGCGCCGGCCAGCGCCCCTTCTTGGCCTAGCACCGGCATCTGCCGGCAGCGTAGCGGAGTGTGAGCCGCGTATGTAATGCTAGCGCCAGCGCCAATATATGCGGCGGCCGTAGTGGCCCAGCCGCGCCCGATCATGACCGCCCCGGCCGCACCCACCGCCGCTGGCCGCCCGTCGCCCTTTCCCTCGTGGCCAGCGTCGCTGCACAGAAGAAAAAGAAAAAAGAAAAAAAAGAATTTACAAAACCCGTACACATACCTCGTTGATCGAAGGAGATAAGGCGAAGAAGAGATGAAAACAAGAGAGAGAGCCTGGGGGGCGGCCTAGGTCGGAAAGAAAAGGAGGGATTATGGGTATTTATAACAACCCCATATGGACCCAATCCTCTTTGAACAAGGACTCCTATTTGGCAAGAAGTAGGAATTCTAATTGGGGCCCAAATCAATTCTATTAGGGACTCTAATCGGCCCCTAATTAGGAGTCCTAGTGGAACCTTATCAGGATATCAAAGCGATTGCCAAATCGAGTAGTTGATTGGCTCCTAATTCCTCCTATATTTGGGAAAGATTAGAAGGTTTATTGAGGATAACACCTCGCGAATTCCATCGGCCGATCAGCATGTCAATCTACAACTAGGATTACGGTATAAACTGTTTCCTAATTTCGAGAAGTTCAGGAAGAATATTTTCACAAAAAATATTCTTAGGGATAACTTCGATCGTTGGATTGCATCGGCCGATCAACGCGTTGCCGATCCTACTCCACTAGGATTACGTATAAAGCTGTTTCCTAATTTATCGAGAAGTTCGGAAGAATATTTTCACAAAAATATTCTTAGGGATAACTTCGATCGTCGCGGATAGCATCGACACCGATCAGCGTCACCCAATCCTACTCAACTAGGATTACGGTATAAGCTGTTTCCTAATTTATCGAAGTTCGAGAAGAATATTTTCACAAAAATATTCTTAGGGATAATTCGATGCGTCGGTGCATCGGCGATCAGCGTTGCCGATCCTACTCAACTAGGATTACGGTATAAAGCTGTTTCCTAATTTATCGAGAAGTTCGGGAAGAATATTTTCACAAAAAATATTCTTAGGGATAACTTCGATCGTCGCGGATGCATCGGCGCCGATCAGCGCGTAATAATCCTACTCAACTAGGATTACAGTAGCTGTTTCCTAATTTCGAGAGTTCGGGAAGAATATTTTCACAAAAATATTCTTAGGGATAACTTCGATCGATGGGATGGCACGGCCCGATCAGCGCGTCACCCATCCTACTCAACTAGGATTACGGTATAAGCTGTTTCCTAATTTGAGAAGTTCCGGAAGAATATTTTCACAAAAATATTCTTAGGGATAACTTCGATCGATGCGGATGGCATCGGCGGCTGACGCGTGCGCCCAATCCTACTCAACTAGGATTACAGTATAAAGCTGTTTCCAAAATTTCAGCGAGGAGTTCTGGAGAATAAACCCATATTCTTAAGGATAACGGTAATAATTTCCTCCCACCATAATCTCGAAGAGGAATAATCGGCGGTGAAGGTCATGTTGACATCGGATAATCATATCCTCCTTGTAGTTAAACCAACAACACCGTCATGATGGAGGAATTAGCGGTGATGGTTATGAAGTTCCATGTATTCGACCACGACCAGCGTTGCCAACAAGGAGTTCGCCGACATACGGAGAAGTCCAAAAATCGATGGTTAGTCAAACAGCGACCAGCGAGCCGAGTTAAACAAAACTCACCCACCAGGCGAGTCAAGATAACAAGCGGTCGGACAATAAATGCAGCACTTGATCTTATCGAGGAATCCTACAAAGCTGGATGATCCGAAAGAATCGAAGATTTGAAGCTATCTTTTGGGACCCTCAGGTATCGGTGAAGGTCGGAACCATCATGTCCAAAGCATCCCGGACTCATCAAGAATCGGTGAAGGGCGGAGATATCTGTAGGCATAAAAATTGGTTATCGGTGCGAGCGAAACTCGTGGCGGTGGGTTGACAACCCGACGATCCATTCGACAAACCGGCGTCGTAAAAGCGGCGTAAAGCGAGTCCACGAACTGCGTGGGGGTAGCCGACAAAGCGTCTGAGCCAATGAAGCGACTTCGAGTTGATTAAACTCAAGCGTCGATGAGGCGGAATCAACCATACTTAGTCCGTCGATGCAAGCGAACTGTTTGAGCTCACGAAGTTGATCGAGACGCGGACTCGAACACAACGGCGACATCACGGAGCAAAACCAAGCCCGGAAGACCAAAAGAATCGGCGGAGAAGCAAGCGACGGAAAACACCAAAGGCGGCGCCAGCGGCCTCGGCCAAAGTGGCCAAGGTGGCTCGGCCACTTTGGTAGAGCCACCTCGGTGGTAGGTGCCCTGACAAGTGGTAGGAGCTCGGCCACTTTGGCCGAGCCACCTGGCAACAGAGTTCGGCAAGTGGTAGGGGTGCCTCGGCAGTGGCAGGGTGGCTCGAAACCACCATGGCGAGCCACCTGTTTGGCAGAGGTGGCTCGGCAAGTGGTAGAACCACCAAGGTGGCAGAGCCACAAGGTGGCGGGCACACCCCTTCCATTGTATAAATGGGGGTGTCATCTTCGAGGGAGCACTACGGAGGGGATTTTGGGCGGGCTTCGATTGGATTTTGGGATCTTTCAAGGTTAGGACTTGAAGAGTTAAATGCGAGATCTCACAGTGTCGGTACCGGTTGAACAGCGAACACAAGTCGATCAGCGTCGAATCTTCAATCAAAGATAAGCAGAATTCGGGTCGAACTCTGATACCCTCTAGATTAAGCCGTCTTAATCGGGGATAAGCATTTGATTTCTCTCCTAGTAGATTTCACCGCTCGGCGATCCTCTCGCCGTGAGTGTGATCCCCTCGGTAACCCGTTCTTTCGTGAAAGCGCAGCTTCATCTGTAGTTCGAGCAGAGTTTACACGAGGATTGGAATGCGGTGGTCCACGGACACAATAAGTCCGGCACGAGGCAAAGAACCCATGGCGGGGACCTCCGATATAACGAGAGATCTTGAGTGTTTGTTCATAGGATAAAAGTTGTAATCTTTTTGATTTTCATTTATGTGCCTTAAAATAAAGGCATTTCTTTTTGAATTTTGTTGTAGGCCAAAGAAGCTGTAAACAAGTTCGAATCAATGACAATCAAACCAACTTTCTCCGCGAACACCCCTTAAAAAGAAGACCTGGAGGCAGGATATAAAATCCTTCCTCTCCATTATCGGGAGATAGAATATAAAATTCTTCCTTTCCCAAATTAGTTTCAAGTTTCACTTTTTCCGATTTAGTCTTTCCTCCGTGAAAAAGACACCAAAATTCATCTTGGGGTATTTTATCCTGAAGCCTAAGTAGGGATAAGCCTACATCTAATACATGCAGCCGGTTTAGTCTTTTATCTGATTGAAGAAGACACCAGAATTCAAGTCCGGAGAATTTTATCCCGAACCTTAAGTAGGAATAAGCCTACGCCTAACAGGCGTTGCCGGTTAGTTCTTAGCAGTAAAAGAATAAAAGCCCACATATTCAACATTGTGGCGGGTTGTTATTAATAACACCATAATCCGCTTACACGCGTGGGGAATTTTATCGGCCTAAGTAGGGATAAGCACATCTAATACATGGGTTTAGTCTTTTAACCGATTGAAAAAGACACCAAGTAACTTGCAGGTGAATTTTCGTCATTATTTTTCTAATATTTCGATCATTATTTTCTAATATTATTTTCCTAATATTTTTGATAGTATCTTCTAATATTGCTCTTCTAATATTAAATATTATTTTCTAAAAGTATTATTAATATTTTCTCAAATTTTCGAGATTCTCTAGAATTCAAAATAGAGTTTTATATTTATGTTTATGATTTAGCTATATTATAAATTTAATATTTTCGATAAATACTTTCGGTCATAATCTTGATTATTGATATTATTTATGATTTTATAAACTTGAGCTTGGTATTTGAGCATTACAAAATACATATATATGTGTGATAATTTTATGATTATCACTCTTATTAATTATCATTATAATAATTAATTTCTTTTTATATGTTGTATAATAGCCTAACCCTTAACCCTAACCTAATATTATATATATACATATTTTGAAAATCAAAACCAAACCATTACACCCCATCCATCTCTCTCTCCCATCCATTGCTCTCTCTCTCTCTCTCTCTCCTTCTCTTTCTTTCTCTCTCTCTCTCTCTCTGGTGCCCGAGATCCACTGGCAGAACTTGCCATCGAGCCGCCCAGCGCCCTGCCACCCTCCCATTAGTCGGACCTGCGCACCCTCCTCCACCCGCCTGAGACTCCTCCTTATCCACCCCCTCCACCACCTCCCCCATCTCCCTCCTCCTTCACCCCACCCTCTCCACCCCTCCACCACTGGCCCTCCCTCCCCTCGACCTCCTCTTCCTCGCTGCCCTCGGCCGGTGGTCTGCCGCCGACCCAGACCTCGTCGGCGGCCGCTTAACCGCCGCCCTCCGTCTCCTTCCCAGACCTCAACCTCTCCCTCCCCCTCGGCCACAGTGCCCGCCACCATGCGCTTCGTGCTGCGTGGCCGAGACCTGTCGACCCGGCTCGTGGTCGAGACCGCGCGTCCGCCCGGCCGCCATCCCGCGCCCGACCGACCTTGCCGATGATCCCTCGCCTCACGTTCAGCGGCCGGTGATCGCAGTAGAGCCAGCGATTCATTCGACGATATCCTCGTGAGCAAGATCCTCTTGCCTTGACTTGTTACTTAATATTCTTAGACTAATTGTGAATTATTATGTGCTTAGTTTGACTGTGATAGCTGCGTGGGTTGTTTGATTTATGTTATCGTGCTATAATGTGAGATACTTACGAGGAGAATTAATTTGGACATTTTAGTTTAGAATAATTCGAGAGAATTAACTTTAAAGGAAATTATGTTGATAAAAGATTAATTTTGGAATTAATTTAAATTATGACATGTTATGTTATCTCGTTAATTTAATTTATTTCCATATGAAACTATTACGTATATGTGTAGATTAGTCGTATTGATAATTGTGCGGTTATCACTTTTATTAATGAGTATATTACGTGAACAATGTTTTGTGATGAATAGATACGTCAAAATTAATTTAAGATTAATTTCGTGTTGTTTGGAAGAAAGAATATATTTATAGGAAATTTTTAGAATTAATTATAATGAGAAGAATATTTTTAAAGAAATTATTTAGAAAAGAACTTAATGAGAACTATGTTAGAAAACCTCGACATGTCTTGTGAATAATTCCTTCTATTTTGTTTCATATTGCACGGTTGATATTAGATATTCATGCTTCTTATTCATGATGACCGATCTTGACATTTAGCGTAATGGAGTTGTTATTCCATATTGAATGCATTATTCATAGTCTTGTTGTGTCGAGGCGTAGTCGTTCATGACTTAGGGATTCGATCGTCATGAACATGACCTAGTGACATGGGTGTGTTGACCATGCTTAGGAGGTGAACCCGTGTTTGATATCGGCATCGTTGACTTGATTTACGAGGCCGTGGGATGGGAAAGTCTTGGTTCATGTATTCGGATGTGGCGTTTATGTATCTTCGGACCGTGCCAAGTGACCTTGTTTCCCGCGCAGGGCTGGTTTGTGGCCCGATGAATCGTTTGCATGTGGCGATAATGCTTGTATTCACGAGTCACGCGTGGGTTCGGAACGATTGCGTGTAGTCCTTTGGCCGGATTCGTTGTTCCGCGGTATTGGATGCGCGTAGAGGATAATGAACCGTCGGTTATCCGATTGATATGAACCTTGACTTTAAATGAGATGTAGATCCGAGGCGTGATGAATGGTGAGTTACGTTCTTGTTGTTTGGAATGCGAGAGTTTCCGGTTGTTTAGATGGTCGGCTTTAGTTGTATGCATGCATCACTTCACCTATTATATTCACCGCATTTTGATCATTGTATTTATTTGCATTATTATTATCTTGTCATGCACATGGGTCTTGGTGTGTTATACACATGGCGTACTCCATTCTCTTGGTGTGCGTCGGATATAGATGATGAGACGGGTTCGATTATGAAGATGCAGGAGCGGAGTTTCCTCGGCGAGGAGAACCTTCAGGGCGATGTAGCGGTCGAGTTGAAGCTTAGTTTCCTTCTTATTTTCGGTAGTTGATGAACTTTAGACTGATTTTAGTATTTCCATTTTAGTAGACATTGTTTAGATTTCTCTAGTTCTTAGCCACATGAATTGTTTCAGATATGTGGACTCTTTTATAGTCTGGATGTTATTTCATTTTGGTGATATGTACTCTTACATTGCGGATTATTATTTATTCTTCTTGATTGGGATCAGTGGTATGATGTATTTTATGATTACTTGGCGCAGCATATTAGATTGAGAAGAAATATTTTTTTATTCGTATTTCTCTCAACCTAATCGTCGCGGTATTCACGCACCCGTTTCCGTGTATTTTGGGAGCGGGCGTGGCTGATTTTAGTGGTGGCCATGCGAGTCGGACAAATCGGTTTCTTCAGTCTAGTCACAATCTCGGTTCCACGATTCAGAGTTTTCCACGGTAAGAATATGATAAATAATTTAGACACGATATCTTATTTCATCCATAAGACTATGTTTGACCCTTATCCGTAGGGTTATATTTTAGTCTCTATCTTACCCAATTTAGGCTTTGATTTTGACTTGATTTCCTTGTTCTCCCTCGAATGAATTTGATTTCTTTTCTCTAGAACCATGCTAGGACATGCTTATGAGTACTAAGTTTAGTCATTATTTATCTTGTCGCATTAGGCAAGGTTCTTGTTTCTTCCGTTCTGCTTTATCACTTTTTGGACCCTGAGCTTTTCACTATTTGTTATCCCGCTTTGACTATACACTCTTCCTATAGCTCTCTTTCCTCGTGTCTGGTTATTACAATATTTTAATTATCACACATAGTGCTATATCGTATATTTTAGACTATGTTATTATCTTTGGTTATATACTTAATTTACTTTATCGTATATATATATATATGATTTACGTAAATATTTTTGATTGTGTAAATCTTAATTAGTTTGATTATATATGCTTCCTTATTAATTTGATAAATAATCGTGTTCAATTAAAATTAACAAACATTATTGATTTTATATATTTTTTCTATGTATGTTGGTGATGAGAATTGTGTTTTCTTGACTTAATATGGATTTTTATATGCTTAATGATATGTTGTATTGATTTGCATGATTTAATTTCCAATATATATATTTTATTGATTTTTCTTTGGCTACAACATTTTTATTTATTTTGGTCAATATGTGACACTATTTTACGCATTTATAAGTACTATATACATATTTTTCGCATTATATTGATATAATGCTTAGTGATTGCTATACAAACATGATATGATTAATTGATGGCTTTGTGTACTTGCTACTATTAACGTAAGTTGTTACCTTTGTTTCTTACCCTTATATTTTATCTCTACATCTTGGTTTGTCAATTTTAGCTATGAACCTTTTAGCTAATTGCGTTACCTTTATTTATGATTGTTACCGTATTAACGATGTTGCTACCTTTAGTTATTCAATGTTGCCCTACGATTATTATTCTCACCTTTGCTTGATGCTACCTGCGTGTCTAACTTATTATATTACGCATAGTTGTTCTTATTTTGTCGCCTTTTAATTTTATTATCCTTAAGTTGAGATACATTCTGCCATAATCCTTCCACTTAATCGTGTTACCTTTAAATTTTCTTTTATTTGATACTTTTGAGATAAAATACATTTTGTTTTGAGTTTTATCACTTTCAGTTAAGCATTGTTACTTACCTTTACGTTGGTGTTTGTTACATCTAGCTATTAACTTTTTGGCTTAATCGTACGATGCTTATTTCCTATTTGTTATCTTTGAGTCAAAATTTATCAAATTTGATTTGAACCTTGTTACCTTTAACCTTGAATTATTACCTTGTTGGATTGTGTTAACTCTAGCTATTAACTATTACTAGTCTTGAACTTTGTTACCTTTAGGTATAAATTCTTTTATTGAATGGTTGTCTACTACACTTATACGGTCGGCATGATATTTTTATTTTTTTCCATTTTAGATTTTGGTATCATTAAATTAGAGATTTAGTATCCTTAAGTTGAGATTTATTATCTTTGGTTATGATTTTGGCTTAATTGTCGCTTGGTCTTTTAGATCATTTGTCATAGTCGTTACCTTTATCTTGTGAACTTTTGTTGAAATTTATAACTTTTAACCATTAATTGTTATATTCACTTTAAACTTTGTTACTTATAGATATGGTGATATTTTCTTTATAACTTTATGCTTTTAGCATATTTTGTTATATTTATTTTCACTTTGAATTTTCGTTTACTTTAAGGTGAGTCTTGTCACTGAACCTTGAGTATAACCGTTACCTTTATTTATATTTGTTTCCTTTTCTGAGTTTTGAGAATTATTACCTTGATGTGAAGTCTATTTTTTATTTTACCATTAGAAGAACGATATTTATTTTGAGCTCAGATACATTTGTGTAGAAGTTTGTTACCTTTAGCATAATTGTGTCCTTTTAATATTGTTTACACTTTAGATTTTGTATATTATGGTCAATGTTTGCTACCTTTTGGAAATAATTTTTTTATTATTTGAGTTATTTTAATTTGATAGTTTTGGGTTAAATTTTGACACTTATGTCCTTACCACTTTTTGACTTATTCTTAAGATCACGGTTTATTACCCTTCGGCTTAATTATGTTATCTTTACTTTTATTTTCCATCGAGGTTTGTCATCTTAAGTCATTAAATTGTTTGTCTTATATATTATTATCATTTTTTTACCCTTATGTTGGGGTTTGTTAACTTTAGTCATTAAATATTGCATTTACTTTTTGTTTGTTGTCTTTAGCCTTGAATTGTTATGTTTGTATCTAACTTGTTATCGTTAGCATAATTTTGTTCTTTATATTATGCTTCAAGATTTATTAACTTTAGGTTGTGGTTCATTACCCTTCACTTAATCCATATCTCTGTCTTTGGGTTGTCTTAATTAGGGCGAATTTGTTTTAAAGGGTAGGATGTAACACCGTGAATTTTCGATCGTATATTTTCTAATATTTCGATCACGTATTTTCTAATATTATTTTCCTAATATTTTGATCATTATCTTCTAATATTGCTCTTCTAATATTAAATATTATTTTCTAAAAGTATTATTAATATTTTCTCAAATTTTCAGGATTCTCTCTGATTCAAAATAGAGTTTTATATTTATGTTTATGATTTAGCTATATTATAAATTTAATAATTTCGATAAATACTTTCAGGTCATAATCTTGATTATTGATATTATTTATGATTTTATAAACTTGAGCTTGGTATTTGAACGTACAAAATACATATATATGTGTGATAATTTTTATGATTATCACTCTTATTAATTCATTATAATAATTAATTTCTTTTATATGTTGTATAATAGCTAACCTAACTTCCCTATATATTTTGAAAATCAAAACCAAACCATACACCCCATCCCATCTCTCTCCCATCCTACTCTCTCTCTCTCTCCTTTCTCTTTCTCTCTCTCCCTCTCTGATGCCCGGATCCACATTGAGAACCGCCCGCTTGACCGCACCGCCCATCTCCGACATTCCCCTCACCTTTCCTCCACCCCTCCGGCCTCCACCTCTCCCTCCTTTCACCCGCCCTCTTCCATCCCCTCCACCCCCTCCAGCACCACCAGCGCCTCCTCCGCCTGACCTCCTCTTCCCTGCTGCCCTGACCGGTGATTCTGCCCCGCCGACCTGGACCTCTCGTCGGCATTTGCCCATTTCTGCCGCCCTCCGTCTCCTTCCCGACCTCCACCTCTCCCTCCCCTCGGCCAGAACGCCCGCCACCATGCGGCCGTGCTGCGTGGCGAGACCTGTCGACCCCCGCTTCGTGGTTAGACCGCCCCGCGTCCGCCGTAGCCATCGCCCAGCGACCGGCCTTGCAGTCCCCACCTCAATTAGCCTCGTTGGCGACCGATGCAGTAGAGCCGCGTCGATTCATTCGGCGATATCCTCTAGGCAAGATCCCTCTTGCCTTGACTTCTTACTTAATATTCTTAGACTAATTGTGAATTATTATGTGCTTAGTTTGATTGTGATAGCTGCGTGGGTTGTTTGATTTATGTTATCGTGTATAATGTGAGATACTACGAAAGGAGAATTAATTAAGCGGACATTTTAGTTTAGAATAATTACGAAGAGAATTAACTTTAAAGGAAATTATGTTGATAAAAGATTAATTTTGGAATTAATTTAAATTATGACATGTTATGTTATCTCGTTAATTTAATTTATTTCCATATGAAACTATTACGTATATGTGTAGATTAGTCATATTGATAATTGTCGATTATCACTTTTATTGCGTGAGTATATTACGTGAACAATGTTTTGTGATGAATAGATACGTCAAAATTAATTTAAGATTAATTTAAATGTTGTTTGGAAGAAAGAATATATTTATAGGAAATTTTTAGAATTAATTATAATGAGAAGAATATTTTTAAAAGAAATTATTTAGAAAAGAACTTAATTGAGAACTATGTTAGAAAACCTCGACATGTCTTGTGAATAATTCCTTCTATTTTGTTTCATATTGCACGGTTGATATTAGATATTCATGCTTCTTATTCATGATGACCACTTTGACATTTAGCGTAATGGAGTTGTTATTCCATATTGAATGCATTATTCATAGTCTTGTTGTGTCGAGCAAGTAGTCGTTCATGACTTAGGGATTCGATCGTCATGAACATGACCTAGTGACATGGGTGTGTTGACCATGCTTAGGAGGTGAACCGTGTTTGATATCGGCATCGTTGACTTGATTTACGGCCGAGTGGGATGGGAAAGTCTTGGTTCATGTATTCGGATGTGGCCGTTTATGTATCTTCGGACCGTGCCAAGTGACCTTGTTTCCCGCGCAGGCTGGTTTGTTGGGCCCGTGAATCGTTTGCATGTGGCGATGTACTTTGTTGTATTCACGAGTCACGCTTGTGTCCGGACAAGGAACTGATTGCGTGTAGTCCTTTGACCGTTCGTTGTTCGCGGTATTGGATGCGTAGAGGATAATGAACCGTCGGTTATCCGATTGATATGAACCTTGACTTTAAATGAGATGTAGATCGAGGCTGTGTGAGAATGGTGAGTTACCCGTTCTTGTTGTTTGGAATGCCGAGTTTCGGTTGTTTAGATGGTGACTTTAGTTGTATGCATGCATCACTTCACCCTATTATATTCACCATTTTTCGATCATTGTATTTATTTGCATTATTATTATCTTGTCATTGCACTGTGGGGTCTTGCGTGTGTTATACGGCGATACTCCATTCTCTTGGTGTACGTCGGATATAGATGACGGACGGAGTTCGATGAAGATGCGGGCGGAGTTTCCTCGGCAGAGAACCTTCGGTGATGTAGCGGTCGAGTTGAAGCTTAGTTTCCTTCTTATTTTCAGTGGTTGATGAACTTTAGACTGATTTTAGTATTTCCATTTTAGTAGACATTGTTTAGATTTCTCTAGTTCTTAGCCACATGAATTGTTTGGATATGTGGACTCTTTTATAGTCTGGATGTTATTTCATTTTGGTGATATGTACTCTTACGTTACGGATTATTATTTATTCTTCTTTGGTTGTGATTGGGATGCGTGGTGTGATGTATTTTATGATTACTTGGCGCTTGGCATATTAGATTGAGAAGTATTTTTATTATTGTATTTCTCCTCAACCTAATACGTCGCGCTTATTCGCATCTGTTTCCGTGTATTTTGGGAAGCGGGCGTGAGCGAGTTTGGTGGTGGCCCATGCGGTCGGAGAATCGGTACTTTCGGTCTAGTCACAATCTCGGTTCACAGTTCGAGTTTTCCGGAAGAATATGATAAATAATTTAGACCGTATCACTATTTCATCCATAAGACTATGTTTGACCCTTATCACTGGGTTATATTTTAGTCTCTATCTTACCCAATTTCGACTTTGATTTTGACTTGATTTCCTTGTTCTCCCTCGAATGAATTTGATTTCGGTCTTTTCTCTAGAACCATGCTAGGACATGCTTATGAGTACTAAGTTTAGTCATTATTTATCTTGTCGCATTAGGCAAGGTTCTTGTTTCTTCCGTTCTGCTTTATCACTTTTTGGACCGGGAGCTTTTCACTATTTGTTATCCCATCGTTTAGCGACTATACACTCTTTCTATAGCTCTCTTTCCTCGTCTTTGGTTATTACAATATTTTAATTATCACACATAGTGCTATATCATTATATTTTAGACTATGTTATTATCTTTGGATTTATAT
This sequence comes from Asparagus setaceus, assembly GCA_012295165.1. Taxonomy (NCBI): domain Eukaryota; kingdom Viridiplantae; phylum Streptophyta; class Magnoliopsida; order Asparagales; family Asparagaceae; genus Asparagus; species Asparagus setaceus. The sequence goes on from CM022710.1 coordinate 30,735,731, forward strand.
ACTTAATTTACTTTATGTATATATATATATATATGATTTCGTAAATATTTTTGATTGTGTAAATCTTAATTAGTTTGATTATATATGCTTCCTTATTAATTTGATAAATAATCGTGTTCAATTAAAATTAACAAACATTATTGATTTTATATATTTTTTCTATGTATGTTGGTGATGAGAATTGTGTTTTGCGGCTTAATATGGATTTTTATATGCTTAATGATATGTTGTATTGATTTGCATGATTTAATTTCCAATATATATATTTATTGATTTTTCTTTGGCTACAACATTTTTATTTATTTTGGTCAGAATATGTGACACTATTTTACGCATTTATAAGTACTATATACATATTTTTACGCATTATATTGATATAATGCTTGATTGCTATACAAACATGATATGATTAATTGATGGCTTTGTGTACTTGCTACTATTAACGTAAGTTGTTACCTTTGTTTCTTACCCTTATATTTTATCTCTACATCTTGGTTTGTCAATTTTAGCTATGAACCTTTTAGCTAATTCGTTACCTTTATTTATGATTGTTACAGTATTGTGATGTTGCTACCTTTAGTTATTCAATGTTGCCCTCGATTATTATTCTCACTGTTGCTTGATTGCTACCTGGTGTCTAACTTATTATATTCGGCATAGTTGTTCTTATTTTGTCGCCTTTTAATTTTATTATCCTTAAGTTGAGATGTACACTACGACCATAATCCTTCCACTTAATCGTGTTACCTTTAAATTTTCTTTTATTTGATACTTTTGAGATAAAATACATTTTGTTTTGAGTTTTATCACTTTCGGTTAAGCATTGTTACTTACCTTTACGTTGGTGTTTGTTACATCTAGCTATTAACTTTTTGGCTTAATCGTACGATGCTTATTTCCTATTTGTTATCTTTGAGTCAAAATTTATCAAATTTGATTTGAACCTTGTTACCTTTAACCTTGAATTATTACCTTGTTGGATTGTGTTAACTCTAGCTATTAACTATTACTAGTCTTGAACTTTGTTACCTTTAGGTATAAATTCTTTTTATTGAATGGTTGTCTACTACACGCTTGTTACAGTCAGCATGATATTTTTATTTTTTTCCATTTTAGATTTTGGTATCATTAAGTCGAGATTTAGTATCCTTAAGTTGAGATTTATTATCTTTGGTTATGATTTTGGCTTAATTGTCGCTTGGTCTTTTTAGATCATTTGTCATAGTCGTTACCTTTATCTTGTGAACTTTTGTTGAAATTTATAACTTTTAACCATTAATTGTTATATTCACTTTAAACTTTGTTACTTATAGATATGAACTGATATTTTCTTTATAACTTTATGCTTTTAGCATATTTTGTTATATTTATTTTCACTTTGAATTTTCGTTTACTTTAAGGTGAATCTTGTCACTGAACCTTTATAACCGTTACCTTTATTTATATTTGTTTCCTTTTCTGAGAGTTTTGAGAATTATTACCTTGATGTGAAGTCTATTTTTTTTTTTTACCATTAGAAGAACTGATATTTATTTTGAGCTCCGATACATTTGTGTAGAAGTTTGTTACCTTTAGCATAATTGTGTCCTTTTAATATTGTTTACACTTTAGATTTTGTATATTATGGTCAATGTTTGCTACCTTTTGGAAATAAATTTTTTATTATTTGAGTTATTTTAATTTGATAGTTTTGGGTTAAATTTTGACACTTATGTCCTTACCACTTTTGACTTATTCTTAAGATGCGGTTTATTACCCGGCTTAATTATGTTATCTTTACTTTTATTTTCCATCGAGGTTTGTCATCTTAAGTCATTAAATTGTTTGTCTTATATATTATTATCATTTTTTTACCCTTATGTTGGGGTTGGTTAACTTTAGTCATTAAATATTGCATTTACTTTTTGTTTGTTGTCTTTAGCCTTGAATTGTTATGTTTGTATCTAACTTGTTATCGTTAGCATAATTTTGTTCTTTATATTATCGCTAAGATTTATTAACTTTAGGTTGTGGTTCATTACCCTTCACTTAATCCATATCTGTCTTTGGGTTGTCTTAATTCGAGGGGCGAATTTGTTTTAAGGGGTAGGATGTAACACCCGTGAATTTTCGATCGATTATTTTTCTAATATTTCGATCGTATTTTCTAATATTATTTTCCTAATATTTTGATACGTATCTTCTAATATTGCTCTTCTAATATTAAATATTATTTTCTAAAAGTATTATTAATATTTTCTCAAATTTTCAGGATTCTCTGAATTCAAAATAGAGTTTTATATTTATGTTTATGATTTAGCTATATTATAAATTTAATAATTTAGATAAATACTTCAGTCATAATCTTGATTATTGATATTATTTATGATTTTATAAACTTGAGCTTGGTATTTGAGCATTACAAAATACATATATATGTGTGATAATTTTATGATTATCACTCTTATTAATTATCATTATAATAATTAATTTCTTTTTATATGTTGTATAATAGCCTAACCCTTAACCCTAACCCTAGCTATTATATATATACATATTTTGAAAATCAAAACCAAACCCGTACACCCCATCCCATCTCTCTCTCCCATCCCGTACTCTCTCTCTCTCTCTCTCCTTCTCTTTCTTTCTCTCTCTCTCGTTCCGATCCACCATTCGATTGCAGCCACCGCCACTTTGCCTCCATCCTTCCATCCACCACCGCACCGCCTTCCAGCCTCCTCCCGCCGCCGCCCTCGATCTCCATCGGCCTCCCTCCATCTCCCGTCTCCTCTCTCCGCTCGCAGCCTCTTCCGCATCCCTCCACCCTCCATCCGCCTCCCTCCGCCTCGACCTCCTCTTCCTGGCCCTCGGCCGGTGATCTGCCGCCACCTCGGACCTCGTCGGCTGCCCTTTCGCCGCCCTCCGTCTCCTTCCCGACCTCCGACCTCTCCCTCCCCTGACCACAGGCGCCCGCCACCATGCGCTCGTGCTGCGTGGCGAGACCTGTCGACCCGCTCGTGGTCGAGACCGCGTCATGCGCGGCCGCCATCCACTTGCGACCCGCTTGCCGCGATCCACCTGCGTCGCCTCGTTGCAGACGATCGCGTAGAACCCGTCGATTCATTCGACGATATCCTCGTAGGCAAGATCCCTCTTGCCTTGACTTGTTACTTAATATTCTTAGACTAATTGTGAATTATTATGTGCTTAGTTTGATTGTGATAGCTGCGTGGGTTGTTTGATTTATGTTATCGTGCTATAATGTGAGATACTTACGAAAGGAGAATTAATTAACTGGACATTTTAGTTTAGAATAATTACGAGAGAATTAACTTTAAAGGAAATTATGTTGATAAAAGATTAATTTTGGAATTAATTTAAATTATGACATGTTATGTTATCTCGTTAATTTAATTTATTTCCATATGAAACTATTATATGTGTAGATTAGTCGTATTGATAATTGTGCAGTTATCACTTTTATTGCGTGAGTATATTACATGCACAATGTTTTGTGATGAATAGTCAAAATTAATTTAAGATTAATTTCGTGTTGTTTGGAAGAAAGAATATATTTATAGGAAATTTTAGAATTAATTATAATGAGAAGAATATTTTTAAAGAAATTATTTAGAAAAGAACTTAATTGAGAACTATGTTAGAAAACCTCGACATGTCTTGTGAATAATTCCTTCTATTTTGTTTCATATTGCGGTTGATATTAGATATTCATGCTTCTTATTCATGATGACGATCTGACATTTAGCGTAATGGAGTTGTTATTCCATATTGAATGCATTATTCATAGTCTTGTTGTGTCGAGCCGTGATCGTTCATGACTTAGGGATTCGATCGTCATGAACATGACCTAGTGACATGGGTGTGTTGACCATGCTTAGGAGGTGAACCCGTGTTTGATATCGGCATCGTTGACTTGATTTACGAGACCGTGGGATGGGAAAGTCTTGGTTCATGTATTGGATGTGGCGTTTATGTATCTTCGGACCGTGCCAAGTGACCTTGTTTCCCGCAGGGGCTGGTTTGTTGGGCCGATGAATCGTTTAGCATGTGGCGATTAATGCTTTGTATATTCACAGAAGCTTGTGTCGGACAAGCGGAACGATTAGCGTGTAGTCCTTTGACGTTCGTTGTTCCGCGCGTATTGGATGCGTAGAGGAGGATAATGAACCGTCGTTATCCGATTGATATGAACCTTGACTTTAAATGAGATGTAGATGCGAGGCTGTGTGAGAATGGTGAGTTACCGTTCTTGTTGTTTGGAATGCCGAGTTTCCGATTGTTTAGATGGTCACTTTAGTTGTATGCATGCATCACTTCACCCTATTATATTCACCGCATTTTCGATCATTGTATTTATTTGCATTATTATTATCTTGTCATTGCTGTGGGGTCTTGCCGTGTGTTATACGGCGTACTCCATTCTCTTGGTGTATGCGTCGGATAGATAGACGAGTTGGTATGAAAGATGCACGGGCGGGAGTTTCCTCGGCGGAGAACCTTCGAGCGATGTAGCGGTCGAGTTGAAGCTTAGTTTCCTTCTTATTTTCAGTTGATGAACTTTAGACTGATTTTAGTATTTCCATTTTAGTAGACATTGTTTAGATTTCTCTAGTTCTTAGCCATGAATTGTTTGGATATGTGGACTCTTTATAGTCTGGATGTTATTTCATTTTGGTGATATGTACTCTTACATTACGGATTATTATTTATTCTTCTTGTTGTGATTGGGATGTGGACGTGATGTATTTTATGATTACTTGGCGCTTGGCATATTAGATTGAGAAGAAATATTTTTATTATTGTATTTCTCCTCAACCTAATACGTCGGCGAACTATTCACGTGCCGTTTCGTGTATTTTGGGGCGGAGTGAGGTGTTTTGGTGGTGGCCCATGCGGAGTCGGTGAATCGGTGCTTGAGTCTAGTCACAATCTCAGTTCACGGTTCGAGTTTTCACGGTAAGAATATGATAAATAATTTAGACACGTATCACTATTTCATCCATAAGACTATGTTTGACCCTTATCCTGTAGGTTATATTTTAGTCTCTATCTTACCCAATTTGACTTTGATTTTGACTTGATTTCCTTGTTCTCCCTCGAATGAATTTGATTTCCGTCTTTTCTCTAGAACCATGCTAGGACATGCTTATGAGTACTAAGTTTAGTCGTATTTATCTTGTCCGCATTAGGCAAGGTTCTTGTTTCTTCCGTTCCTGCTTTATCACTTTTGGACCGGAGCTTTTCACTATTTGTTATCCCATCGTTTAGCGACTATACACTCTTCCTATAGCTCTCTTTCCTCGTCTTTGGTTATTACAATATTTTAATTATCACACATAGTGCTATATCGTATATTTTTAGACTATGTTATTATCTTTGGTTTATATACTTAATTTACTTTATGTATATATATATATATGATTTACGTAAATATTTTTGATTGTGTAAATCTTAATTAGTTTGATTATATATGCTTCCTTATTAATTTGATAAATAATCGTGTTCAATTAAAATTAACAAACATTATTGATTTTATATATTTTTTCTATGTATGTTGGTGATGAGAATTGTGTTTTGCGACTTAATATGGATTTTTATATGCTTAATGATATGTTGTATTGATTTGCATGATTTAATTTCCAATATATATATTTTATTGATTTTCTTTGGCTTTTATTTATTTTTGTTGGGAATATGTGACACTATTTTACATTTATAAGTACTATATACATATTTTTACGCATTATATTGATATAATGCTTCGTGATTGCTATACAAACATGATATGATTAATTGATGGCTTTGTGTACTTGCTACTATTAACGTAAGTTGTTACCTTTGTTTCTTACCCTTATATTTTATCTCTACATCTTGGTTTGTCAATTTTAGCTATGAACCTTTTAGCTAATTGCGTTACCTTTATTTATGATTGTTACGTATTGCGATGTTGCTACCTTTAGTTATTCAATGTTGCCCTCTGATTATTATTCTCACTGTTGCTTGAATTGCTACCTCGGTGTCTAACTTATTATATTCGGCATAGTTGTTCTTATTTTGTCGCCTTTTAATTTTATTATCCTTAAGTTGAGATGTCATTCTGACCATAATCCTTCCACTTAATCGTGTTACCTTTAAATTTTCTTTTATTTGATACTTTTGAGATAAAATACATTTTGTTTTGAGTTTTATCACTTTCAGTTAAGCATTGTTACTTACCTACGTTGGTGTTTGTTACATCTAGCTATTAACTTTTTGGCTTAATCGTCGATGCTTATTTCCTATTTGTTATCTTTGAGTCAAAATTTATCAAATTTGATTTGAACCTTGTTACCTTTAACCTTGAATTATTACCTTGTTGGATTGTGTTAACTCTAGCTATTAACTATTACTAGTCTTGAACTTTGTTACCTTTAGGTATAAATTCTTTTATTGAATGGTTGTCTACTACCGCTTGTTCTGATCGGCATGATATTTTTATTTTTTCCATTTTAGATTTTGGTATCATTAAATTAGAGATTTAGTATCCTTAAGTTGAGATTTATTATCTTTGGTTATGATTTTGGCTTAATTGTTAAACTGTCTTTTAGATCATTTGTCATAGTCGTTACCTTTATCTTGTGAACTTTTGTTGAAATTTATAACTTTTAACCATTAATTGTTATATTCACTTTAAACTTTGTTACTTATAGATATGAACTGATATTTTCTTTATAACTTTATGCTTTTAGCATATTTTGTTATATTTATTTTCACTTTGAATTTTCGTTTACTTTAAGGTGAGTCTTGTCACTGAACCTTAGTATAACCGTTACCTTTATTTATATTTGTTTCCTTTCTGAGTTTTTGAAATTATTACCTTGATGTCGAAGTCTATTTTTTTATTTTACCATTAGAAGAACTGATATTTATTTTGAGCTCGATACATTTGTGTAGAAGTTTGTTACCTTTAGCATAATTGTGTCCTTTTAATATTGTTTACACTTTAGATTTTGTATATTATGGTCAATGTTTGCTACCTTTTGGAAATAATTTTTTTTATTATTTGAGTTATTTTAATTTGATAGTTTTGGGTTAAATTTTGACACTTATGTCCTTACCACTTTTGACTTATTCTTAAGATGCGGTTTATTACCCTTCGCAATTATGTTATCTTTACTTTTATTTTCCATCGAGGTTTGTCATCTTAAGTCATTAAATTGTTTGTCTTATATATTATTATCATTTTTTACCCTTATGTTGGGGTTGGTTAACTTTAGTCATTAAATATTGCATTTACTTTTTGTTTGTTGTCTTTAGCCTTGAATTGTTATGTTTGTATCTAACTTGTTATCGTTAGCATAATTTTGTTCTTTATATTATCGCTTCAAGATTTATTAACTTTAGGTTGTGGTTCATTACCCTTCACTTAATCCATATCTCTGTCTTTGGGTTGTCTTAATTCGAGGGCCGAATTTGTTTTAAGGGGGTAGGATGTAACTGCAGTGAATTTTCGATCACATTATTTTCTAATATTTCCGATCGTATTTTCTAATATTATTTTCCTAATATTTTTGATCATATCTTCTAATATTGCTCTTCTAATATTAAATATTATTTTCTAAAAGTATTATTAATATTTTCTCAAATTTTCGGATTCTCTGAATTCAAAATAGAGTTTTATATTTATGTTTATGATTTAGCTATATTATAAATTTAATAATTTCGATAAATACTTTCGGTCATAATCTTGATTATTGATATTATTTATGATTTTATAAACTTGAGCTTGGTATTTGAGCATTACAAAATACATATATATGTGTGATGTTTATATGATTTCACTCTATTATATATATTTAATTATTTCTTTAATCCATTATCTCTCTCTCCTTCTCTTTCTTTCTCTCTCTCCAGATCCACCATTCCTTCCTTTCCTTTTCCCTCCACCTACCACCTCCCTCTCAGCCAACCCCACCACCATGGCCCTCTCTCACCTTGCCCGACTTTCCCTCCTTCCCACCCCCTGAGATCTCATGCCCGGCCTCCCTCCATCTCCGTCTCCTCCTCTCCATTTCATCCGCCTCTTCCGCAGCATCCCTCCTTTCCATCGCCGCGGCGCCTCCTCCCGCCTCGACCTCCTCTTCCTCATGCCCTCGGCCGGTGATCACGCCGCCCGACCTCCGGACCTCGTCGGCGGCCGCCCGAACACGCCGCCCTCGTCTCCTTCCCGACCTCAACCTCTCCCTCCCCTGACCACAGAACTGCCCGCCACCATGCTTCGTGCTGCGTGGCAGACCTGTCGACCCGTCGTGAGTCGAGACAGCGTCGCCCGCGGCAGCCGCCATCACGCCGCTGACCGGCCTTGCCGCATGATCCCCACCTGCGTCGCCTCACGTTGCAGCGGCCGCGATCGCAGTAGAGCCCGCGTCGATTCATTCGACGATATCCTCGAAGGCAAGATCCCTCTTGCCTTGACTTGTTACTTAATATTCTTAGACTAATTGTGAATTATTATGTGCTTAGTTTGGTGTGATAATGCGTGGGTTGTTTGATTTATGTTATCGTGCTATAATGTGAGATACTTAGAAAGGAGAATTAATTAAGCTGGACATTTTAGTTTAGAATAATTAGAAGAGAATTAACTTTAAAGGAAATTATGTTGATAAAAGATTAATTTTGGAATTAATTTAAATTATGACATGTTATGTTATCTCGTTAATTTAATTTATTTCCATATGAAACTATTACGTATATGTGTAGATTAGTCGTATTGATAATTGTGCAGTTATCACTTTTATTGCGTGGTATATTACGTGCACAATGTTTTGTGATGAATAGATACGTCAAAATTAATTTAAGATTAATTTAGTGTTGTTTGGAAGAAAGAATATATTTATAGGAAATTTTTAGAATTAATTATAATGAGAAGAATATTTTTAAAAGAAATTATTTAGAAAAGAACTTAATTGAGAACTATGTTAGAAAACCTCGACATGTCTTGTGAATAATTCCTTCTATTTTGTTTCATATTGCACGGTTGATATTAGATATTCATGCTTCTTATTCATGATGACACGATCTTGACATTTAGCGTAATGGAGTTGTTATTCCATATTGAATGCATTATTCATAGTCTTGTTGTGTCGAACCGTAGTCGTTCATGACTTAGGGATTCGATCGTCATGAACATGACCTAGTGACATGGGTGTGTTGACCATGCTTAGGAGGTGAACCCGTGTTTGATATCGGCATCGTTGACTTGATTTACGGGACAGGTGGGATGGGAAAGTCTTGGTTCATGTATTCGGATGTGGCCGTTTATGTATCTTCGGACCCGTGCCAAGTGACCTTGTTTCCCGCGCAGGGGCTGGTTTGTTGGGCCCGTGAATCGTTTAGCATGTGTCTTCATTGTATTCACGAGTCCTTGTGTAGGACAAGCGAACTGATTGCGTGTAGTCCTTTGACGTTCGTTGTTCCGCGGTATTGGATGCGGCGTAGAGGATAATGAACCGTCGTTATCCGATTGATATGAACCTTGACTTTAAATGAGATGTAGATGCGAGAGGCTGTGAATGGTGAGTTACCGTTCTTGTTGTTTGGAATGCGAGTTTCCGGTTGTTTAGATGGTCGACTTTAGTTGTATGCATGCATCACTTCACCCTATTATATTCACCGCATTTTCGATCATTGTATTTATTTGCATTATTATTATCGTCATTGCACGTGGGGTCTTGCCGTGTGTTATACGCGGCGTACTCCATTCTCTTGGTGTCGCGTCGGATATAGATAATGAGACGAGTTCGATATGAAGATGCACGGAGGAGTTTCCTCGGAGAACCTTCCGGCGATGTAGCGGTCGAGTTGAAGCTTAGTTTCCTTCTTATTTTAGTAGTTGATGAACTTTAGACTGATTTTAGTATTTCCATTTTAGTAGACATTGTTTAGATTTCTCTAGTTCTTAGCCACATGAATTGTTTCGGATATGTGGACTCTTTTATAGTCTGGATGTTATTTCATTTTGGTGATATGTACTCTTACGTTCGGATTATTATTTATTCTTCTGGTTGTGATTGGGATGCATGGTGTGATGTATTTTATGATTACTTGGCGGCGTAGGATTGAAGAAATATTTTTTTTTATTCGTATTTCTCCTCAACCTAATACGTCGCGGGCTTGTTCCGCATCGTTTCCGTGTATTTTGGGGCGAGTGAGTTTAGTGGTGGCCCATGCGGTCGGAGAATCGTTGCTGAGTCTAGTCACAATCTCAGTTCCACGGTTAGAGTTTTCCACGGTAAGAATATGATAAATAATTTAGACCGCGTATCACTATTTCATCCATAAGACTATGTTTGACCCTTATCACGTAGGTTATATTTTAGTCTCTATCTTACCCAATTTAGACTTTGATTTTGACTTCGATTTCCTTGTTCTCCCTCGAATGAATTTGATTTCCGTCTTTTCTCTAGAACCATGCTAGGACATGCTTATGAGTACTAAGTTTAGTCGTATTTATCTTGTCCGCATTAGGCAAGGTTCTTGTTTCTTCCGTTCCTGCTTTATCACTTTTTGGACCCCGGAGCTTTTCACTATTTGTTATCCCATCGTTTAGACTATACACTCTTCCTATAGCTCTCTTTCCTCGTCTTTGGTTATTACAATATTTTAATTATCACACATAGTGCTATATCGTATATTTTAGACTATGTTATTATCTTTGGTTTATATACTTAATTTACTTTATGTATATATATATATATGATTTATAAATATTTTTGATTGTGTAAATCTTAATTAGTTTGATTATATATGCTTCCTTATTAATTTGATAAATAATCGTGTTCAATTAAAATTAACAAACATTATTGATTTTATATATTTTTTCTATGTATGTTGGTGATGAGAATTGTGTTTTGGCTTAATATGGATTTTTATATGCTTAATGATATGTTGTATTGATTTGCATGATTTAATTTCCAATATATATATTTTATTGATTTTTCTTTGGCTACAACATTTTTATTTATTTTGGTCGAATATGTGACACTATTTTACATTTATAAGTACTATATACATATTTACGCATTATATTGATATAATGCTTCGTGATTGCTATACAAACATGATATGATTAATTGATGGCTTTGTGTACTTGCTACTATTGCGTAAGTTGTTACCTTTGTTTCTTACCCTTATATTTTATCTCTACATCTTGGTTTGTCAATTTTAGCTATGAACCTTTTAGCTAATTGCGTTACCTATTTATGATTGTTACCGTATTGGCGATGTTGCTACCTTTAGTTATTCAATGTTGCCCTACGATTATTATTCTCACTTTGCTTGGTGCTACGGTGTCTAACTTATTATATTACGGCATAGTTGTTCTTATTTTGTCGCCTTTTAATTTTATTATCCTTAAGTTGAGATGTACATTTCTGACCATAATCCTTCCACTTAATCGTGTTACCTTTAAATTTTCTTTTATTTGATACTTTTGAGATAAAATACATTTTGTTTTGAGTTTTATCACTTTCGGTTAAGCATTGTTACTTACCTTTACGTTGGTGTTTGTTACATCTAGCTATTAACTTTTTGGCTTAATCGTCACGATGCTTATTTCCTATTTGTTATCTTTGAGTCAAAATTTATCAAATTTGATTTGAACCTTGTTACCTTTAACCTTGAATTATTACCTTGTTGGATTGTGTTAACTCTAGCTATTAACTATTACTAGTCTTGAACTTTGTTACCTTTAGGTATAAATTCTTTTATTGAATGGTTGTCTACTACACGCTTATTCTGGTCGGCATGATATTTTTTTTTTTTTCCATTTTAGATTTTGGTATCATTAAGTCGAGATTTAGTATCCTTAAGTTGAGATTTATTATCTTTGGTTATGATTTTGGCTTAATTGTCGCTTGTCTTTTTAGATCATTTGTCATAGTCGTTACCTTTATCTTGTGAACTTTTGTTGAAATTTATAACTTTTAACCATTAATTGTTATATTCACTTTAAACTTTGTTACTTATAGATATGAACTGATATTTTCTTTATAACTTTATGCTTTTAGCATATTTTGTTATATTTATTTTCACTTTGAATTTTCGTTTACTTTAAGGTGATCTTGTCACACTGAACCTTGGTATAACCGTTACCTTTATTTATATTTGTTTCCTTTTCTGAGTTTTTGAGAATTATTACCTTGATGTGAAGTCTATTTTTATTTTACCATTAGAATGATATTTATTTTGAGCTCAGATACATTTGTGTAGAAGTTTGTTACCTTTAGCATAATTGTGTCCTTTTAATATTGTTTACACTTTAGATTTTGTATATTATGGTCAATGTTTGCTACCTTTTGGAAATAAATTTTTTTTATTATTTGAGTTATTTTAATTTGATAGTTTTGGGTTAAATTTTGACACTTATGTCCTTACCACTTTTGACTTATTCTTAAGATGCGGTTTATTACCCTTCGCTTAATTATGTTATCTTTACTTTTATTTTCCATCGAGGTTTGTCATCTTAAGTCATTAAATTGTTTGTCTTATATATTATTATCATTTTTTTACCCTTATGTTGGGGTTGGTTAACTTTAGTCATTAAATATTGCATTTACTTTTTGTTTGTTGTCTTTAGCCTTGAATTGTTATGTTTGTATCTAACTTGTTATCGTTAGCATAATTTTGTTCTTTATATTATCGCTTCAAGATTTATTAACTTTAGGTTGTGGTTCATTACCCTTCACTTAATCCATATCTCTGTCTTTGGGTTGTCTTAATTCAGGGGCAATTTGTTTTAAGGGGTAGGATGTAACACCCGTGAATTTTCGATCGTATTTTTCTAATATTTCGATCACGTATTTTTCTAATATTATTTTCCTAATATTTTTGATCATTATCTTCTAATATTGCTCTTCTAATATTAAATATTATTTTCTAAAAGTATTATTAATATTTTCTCAAATTTTCGTGATTCTCTAATTCAAAATAGAGTTTTATATTTATGTTTATGATTTAGCTATATTATAAATTTAATAATTTCGATAAATACTTTCAGTCATAATCTTGATTATTGATATTATTTATGATTTTATAAACTTGAGCTTGGTATTTGAGCGATACAAAATACATATATATGTGTGATAATTTTATGATTATCACTCTTATTAATTATCATTATAATTAATTTCTTTATATATTATAATAGCCTAACCCTAACCCCTATTATATATATACATATTTTGAAAATCAAACCAAACCTCACCCCATCCATCTCTCCCATCCATCTCTCTCTCTCTCTCTCCTTCTCTTTCTTTCTCCTCTCTCCCTCTCGTTGATCCACAAGCCGACAACGCCATCCGACCACGCCACGCCTGCCTCCATGCCAGTCGACCGCCACCACCACGCTGACCAGCCTCTCTCCCCCGGCCTTGAATCCTCCGCCGCCACCTCGAGATCTCGCCGCCGGCCTCCACCATCTCCGATCTCCTCCTCTCCATTTCGGCCTCTTCACCATCCCTCCACCCCTCCAGCTCACCGGTCCTCCCCTCTCGACCTCCTCTTCCTCATTTGCCCTCGGCCATGATCCCCGCGGCCTCCGGACCTCGTCGGCAGCCGCCCGAGCCGCCGCCCTCCGTCTCCTTCCCGACCTCCAACCTCTCCCACTCCCTGACCACAAGCTGCCCGCCACCATGCCGCTCGTGCTGCGTGGCGAGACCTGTCGACCCAGCTTCGTGGTGAGCCGTCCGCCCGCGGCCGCCATCCCGCCCGCGACCCGGCCTTGCCTTGATCCCCACCTTCGCCTCGTTGCAGCGGCGTCGCCAGTAGAGCCGCGTCGATTCATTCGACGATATCCTCGTAGGCAAGATCCCTCTTGCCTTGACTTGTTACTTAATATTCTTAGACTAATTGTGAATTATTATGTGCTTAGTTTATTTGTGATAAGCTGCGTGGGTTGTTTGATTTATGTTATCGTGCTATAATGTGAGATACTACGAAAAGAGAATTAATGCTTGGACATTTTAGTTTAGAATAATTACGAAGAGAATTAACTTTAAAGGAAATTATGTTGATAAAAGATTAATTTTGGAATTAATTTAAATTATGACATGTTATGTTATCTCGTTAATTTAATTTATTTCCATATGAAACTATTGCATTATATGTGTAGATTAGTCGTATTGATAATTGTGCGGTTATCACTTTTATTGCGTGAGTATATTACTTTTGCAATGTTTTGTGATGAATAGATACGTCAAAATTAATTTAAGATTAATTTCGTGTTGTTTGGAAGAAAGAATATATTTATAGGAAATTTTAGAATTAATTATAATGAGAAGAATATTTTTAAAAGAAATTATTTAGAAAAGAACTTAATTGAGAACTATGTTAGAAAACCTCGACATGTCTTGTGAATAATTCCTTCTATTTTGTTTCATATTGCACGGTTGATATTAGATATTCATGCTTCTTATTCATGATGACACGATCTGACATTTAGCGTAATGGAGTTGTTATTCCATATTGAATGCATTATTCATAGTCTTGTTGTGTCGAGCGAAGTAGTCGTTCATGACTTAGGATTCGATCGTCATGAACATGACCTAGTGACATGGGTGTGTTGACCATGCTTAGGAGGTGAACCCGTGTTTGATATCGGCATCGTTGACTTGATTTGAGACCGTGGGATGGGAAAGTCTTGGTTCATGTATTCGGATGTGGCCGTTTATGTATCTTCCAGACCCGTGCCAAGTGACCTTGTTTCCCGCGCAGGGCGGTTTTGTTGGGCCCGTGAATCGTTTAGCATGTGGCGGTCTGTTGTATTCACGAGTCACGCGTGTCGGACAAGCGGAACTGATTGCGTGTAGTCCTTTGACCGTTCGTTGTTCCGCGGTATTGGATGCGCGTAGAGGATAATGAACCGTCGATTATCGATTGATATGAACCTTGACTTTAAATGAGATGTAGATATGAGACTGTGACAGAATGGTGAGTTACGTTCTTGTTGTTTGGAATGCGAGTTTCGGTTGTTTAGATGGTCAGCTTTAGTTGTATGCATGCATCACTTCACCCTATTATATTCACCGCATTTTCGATCATTGTATTTATTTGCATTATTATTATCTTGTCATTGCTGTGGGGTCTTGCGTGTGTTATACCGCGTGCGTACTCCATTCTCTTGGTATGCGTCGGATATAGATAATGATTTTCGATATGAAGATGCACGGCGGAGTTTCCTCGACGAGAACCTTCCGGCGATGTAGCGATCGAGTTGAAGCTTAGTTTCCTTCTTATTTTGTTAGTTGATGAACTTTAGGTGATTTTAGTATTTCCATTTTAGTAGACATTGTTTAGATTTCTCTAGTTCTTAGCCACATGAATTGTTTCAGATATGTGGACTCTTTTATAGTCTGGATGTTATTTCATTTTGGTGATATGTACTCTTACATTGCGGATTATTATTTATTCTTCTTGATTGGGATGCTGTGTTGTGATGGTATTAGATTGAGAAGAAATATTTTTATTATTCGTATTTCTCCTCAACCTAATACGTCGGACAATTCACGATCGTTTAGTGTATTTTGGGAGCTGAGTGCCGAGTTTAGTGGTGGCCCATGCGGTCGGAGAATCGGGCTCAGTCTATCACAATCAGGTTCCGCGATTAGAGTTTTCAGAAGAATATGATAAATAATTTAGACACGTATCACTATTTCATCCATAAGACTATGTTTGACCCTTATCCCGTAGGTTATATTTTAGTCTCTATCTTACCCAATTTAGACTTTGATTTTGACTTCGATTTCCTTGTTCTCCCTCGAATGAATTTGATTTCCGTCTTTTCTCTAGAACCATGCTAGGACATGCTTATGAGTACTAAGTTTAGTCGTATTTATCTTGTCCGCATTAGGCAAGGTTCTTGTTTCTTCCGTTCTGCTTTATCACTTTTGGACCGGGCTTTTCACTATTTGTTATCCCATCGTTTCGCGACTATACACTCTTCCTATAGCTCTCTTTCCTCGTGCTGGTTATTACAATATTTTAATTATCACACATAGTGCTATATCGTATATTTTTAGACTATGTTATTATCTCGATTTATATACTTAATTTACTTTATGTATATATATATATATGATTTACGTAAATATTTTGATTGTGTAAATCTTAATTGCTTTGATTATATATGCTTCCTTATTAATTTGATAAATAATCGTGTTCAATTAAAATTAACAAACATTATTGATTTTATATATTTTTTCTGTATGTTGGTGATGAGAATTGTGTTTCTTAATATGGATTTTTATATGCTTAATGATATGTTGTATTGATTTGCATGATTTAATTTCCAATATATATATTTTATTGATTTTTCTTTGGCTACAACATTTTTATTTATTTTGGTCAGAATATGTGACACTATTTTACGCATTTATAAGTACTATATACATATTTTTACGCATTATATTGATATAATGCTTCGTGATTGCTATACAAACATGATATGATTAATTGATGGCTTTGTGTACTTGCTACTGCGTAAGTTGTTACCTTTGTTTCTTACCCTTATATTTTATCTCTACATCTTGGTTTGTCAATTTTAGCTATGAACCTTTTAAATTGCGTTACCTTTATTTATGATTGTTACGTATTGTGATGTTGCTACCTTTAGTTATTCAATGTTGCCCCTACGATTATTATTCTCACTGTTGCTTAATGCTCCTTGTCTAACTTATTATATTCGGCATAGTTGTTCTTATTTTGTCGCCTTTAATTTTATTATCCTTAAGTTGAGATGCGACTCTGACCATAATCCTTCCACTTAATCGTGTTACCTTTAAATTTTCTTTTATTTGATACTTTTGAGATAAAATACATTTTGTTTTGAGTTTTATCACTTTCAGTTAAGCATTGTTACTTACCTTTACGTTGGTGTTTGTTACATCTAGCTATTAACTTTTGGCTTAATCGTCACGATGCTTATTTCCTATTTGTTATCTTTGAGTCAAAATTTATCAAATTTGATTTGAACCTTGTTACCTTTAACCTTGAATTATTACCTTGTTGGATTGTGTTAACTCTAGCTATTAACTATTACTAGTCTTGAACTTTGTTACCTTTAGGTATAAATTCTTTTATTGAATGGTTGTCTACTACACGCTTGTTACAATCAACATGATATTTTTATTTTTCCATTTTAGATTTTGGTATCATTAAGTTAAGATTTAGTATCCTTAAGTTGAGATTTATTATCTTTGGTTATGATTTTGGCTTAATTGTCGCTGGTCTTTTTAGATCATTTGTCATAGTCGTTACCTTTATCTTGTGAACTTTTGTTGAAATTTATAACTTTTAACCATTAATTGTTATATTCACTTTAAACTTTGTTACTTATAGATATGAACTGATATTTTCTTTATAACTTTATGCTTTTAGCATATTTTGTTATATTTATTTTCACTTTGAATTTTCGTTTACTTTAAGGTGAGTCATTGTCACTGAACCTAACTGTATAACCGTTACCTTTATTTATATTTGTTTCCTTTACTGAGTTTTGAGAATTATTACCTTGATGTAAGTCTATTTTTTATTTTACCATTAGAAGAACCGATATTTATTTTGAGCTCAGATACATTTGTGTAGAAGTTTGTTACCTTTAGCATAATTGTGTCCTTTTAATATTGTTTACACTTTAGATTTTGTATATTATGGTCAATGTTTGCTACCTTTTGGAAATAAATTTTTTTATTATTTGAGTTATTTTAATTTGATAGTTTTGGGTTAAATTTTGACACTTATGTCCTTACCACTTTTGACTTATTCTTAAGATGCGGTTTATTACCCTTCGCTTAATTATGTTATCTTTACTTTTATTTTCCATCGAGGTTTGTCATCTTAAGTCATTAAATTGTTTGTCTTATATATTATTATCATTTTTTTACCCTTATGTTGGGGTTGGTTAACTTTAGTCATTAAATATTGCATTTACTTTTTGTTTGTTGTCTTTAGCCTTGAATTGTTATGTTTGTATCTAACTTGTTATCGTTAGCATAATTTTGTTCTTTATATTATCGCTTCAAGATTTATTAACTTTAGGTTGTGGTTCATTACCCTTCACTTAATCCATATCTCGTCTTTGGGTTGTCTTAATTCGGGGCGTTTGTTTTAAGGGGTAGGATGTAACGCATGAATTTTCGATCGTATTTTTCTAATATTTCCGATCATTATTTTCTAATATTATTTTCCTAATATTTTTGATAATTATCTTCTAATATTGCTCTTCTAATATTAAATATTATTCTAAAAGTATTATTAATATTTTCTCAAATTTTCGGGATTCTCTCACAATTCAAAATAGAGTTTTATATTTATGTTTATGATTTAGCTATATTATAAATTTAATAATTTCGATAAATACTTTCAGTCATAATCTTGATTATTGATATTATTTATGATTTTATAAACTTGAGCTTGGTATTTGAGCATACAAAATACATATATATGTGTGATAATTTTTATGATTATCACTCTTATTAATATCATTATAATAATTAATTTCTTTTTATATGTTGTATAATAGCCTAACCCTTAACCTAACCCTAGCTATTATATATATACATATTTTGAAAATCAAAACCAAACCCGTACACCCCATCCATCTCTCTCCGATCAGGTACTCTCTCTCTTTCTCTCTCTCTTTCTCTTTCTTTCTCTCTCTCTCTCCTCTCTGCCGGATCCGCGTGTCGACAGCGTAGCCACCGGCGCCACCCTTTACCGCCTCCCATGCCTCGACCCTAACTTCACGGCCGCTCTCTCATGGCAGAACTCCTCCACGCCCGCCCCCTCGGATCTGCGCCGGCCTCCCTTCTCCTTCCACCCCTCCCACCTCCCCCACCTCTTCCCTCCCTTTTCCATTCACCATAACCTCCGACCTCATCCTTTCTCCATGCCACCCTTTCGTCTCTCCTTCCCAACCTCCCTTCCCTCTCCCTCCCGCCTCAACCCCGCCACCATCGCTGTGCTGGCGTAGAACCGCCAGCCGACCCATTTCGTGTTGAGCCGAGGCGGCGTCGCCCGGCTTACCGCCATCCCGCAGCGACGCCTTGCAGCAGTCCCCCACCTAAATCGCCTCTGTTAAGCCGGCGATGTAGTAGAGCCCGTCATTCATTCGGCGATATCCTCGCCAAGATCCTACTTGTTACTTAATATTCTTAGACTAATTGTGAATTATTATGTGCTTAGTTTATTGTGATAGCTGCGTGGGTTGTTTGATTTATGTTATCGTATATAATGTGAGATACTTAGAAAGGAGAATTAATTAACTGGACATTTTAGTTTAGAATAATTCTGAAGAGAATTAACTTTAAAGGAAATTATGTTGATAAAAGATTAATTTTGGAATTAATTTAAATTATGACATGTTATGTTATCTCGTTAATTTAATTTATTTCCATATGAAACTATTATGCATATATGTGTAGATTAGTCGTATTGATAATTGTGGAGTTATCACTTTTATTGCGTGGTATATTACGTGCACAATGTTTTGTGATGAATAGATACGTCAAAATTAATTTAAGATTAATTTCGTGTTGTTTGGAAGAAAGAATATATTTATAGGAAATTTTTAAATTAATTATAATGAGAATATTTTTAAAAGAAATTATTTAGAAAAGAACTTAATTGAGAACTATGTTAGAAAACCTCGACATGTCTTGTGAATAATTCCTTCTATTTTGTTTCATATTGCACGGTTGATATTAGATATTCATGCTTCTTATTCATGATGACACGATGCGACATTTAGCGTAATGGAGTTGTTATTCCATATTGAATGCATTATTCATAGTCTTGTTGTGTCGAACCGTAGTCGTTCATGACTTAGGATCGATCGTCATGAACATGACCTAGTGACATGGGTGTGTTGACCATGCTTAGGAGGTGAACCGAGTGTTTGATATCGGCATCGTTGACTTGATTTACACGAGACGTGGGATGGGAAAGTCTTGGTTCATGTATTCGGATGTGGCGTTTATGTATCTTCCGGACCGTGCAAGTGACCTTGTTTCCACTTGGGGTGGTTTGTTGGGCCCGTGAATCGTTTAGCATGTGGCGGTCATCTTTATTCATGAAGTCCTGCTTGTGTCGGGACAAGCGAACCTGATTAGCGTGTAGTCCTTTGACCGTTCGTTGTTCATGATTGGATGCGTAGAGATAATGAACCGTCCGGTTATCCGATTGATATGAACCTTGACTTTAAATGAGATGTAGATATGAGAATGGTGAGTTACGTTCTTGTTGTTGTTTGGAATGAGTTTCGGTTGTTTAGATGGTCGGCTTTAGTTGTATGCATGCATCACTTCACCCTATTATATTCACCGCATTTTCGATCATTGTATTTATTTGCATTATTATTATCTTGTCATTGCACAGTGGGTCTTGCGTGTGTTATACACGACGCGTCTCCATTCTCTTGGTGTCGTCGGATATAGATAACGGACAGGTTCGTAGATGAAGATGCAGGAGTGAGTTTCCTCGACAAGAGAACCTTCCAGACGATGTAGGGTCGAGTTGAAGCTTAGTTTCCTTCTTATTTTCAGTAGTTGATGAACTTTAGGTGATTTTAGTATTTCCATTTTAGTAGACATTGTTTAGATTTCTCAGTTCTTAGCCACATGAATTGTTCGGATATGTGGACTCTTTTATAGTCCCGGATGTTATTTCATTTTGGTGATATGTACTCTTCTTCGGATTATTATTTATTCTTCTTTGTGATTGGGATCTTGGTGTGATGTATTTTATGATTACTTGGCGGCAGGCGATATAGATTGAGAAAAATATTTTATTATGTATTTCTCCTCAACCTAATACGTCGTATTTTTGTTCCGCATACGTTCCGCCGTATTTTGGGAAGGGCGTGACACCAATTTATCTTGGAAAATTTATCTCAATCCTAAGTAGGGATAAGTCTATGCCTAACAGTTGCGGTTTTAGTCTTTTATCCAATTGAAGAAGACACCATATTCATCTTGGGAATTTTATCCGAAAGCCTAAGTAGGGATAAGTCTACTAACACACATTGCGGTTTAGTCTTTTATCCAATGAAGAAGATACCAGAATTCAAGTCTCGGGCATTTTATCCCGAAGCCTAAGTAGGGATAAGTCTATGCCTAACAGGCATTGCCCGTTAGTTCTTAACCGTAAAAAGAACAAAAGCTCACATATTCAAAATTGTGAGGAGTTGTTATTAATAACACCACAATCCGCTTGCCGTGTGGGGTTTTATTTAATCCTATAAGTAGGGATAAGCCAACTTTGGTTGGGTTTAGTCGAGTGGAAGACACGATGTCGGGAATTTTATCCGAAGCCTAAGAAGGGATAAAGTCAGCGCCTAACACGCATTGTCGGTTAGTCTCTTAAAGAAAAGATGCCGAGTCACATTATTCGATATCGTAGCATTAAGCCTAAAAGAGTCTCATTCTTTTAGCACAACGTCACGCTTGAGCGGGTTCGATTAATCCATGCTAGCCGATTCAGCGGTGTCGGTAAAGGCTCGTCAAATCCGTTGAGGGCTGGGGTTGGCCAATAATCCTAAAGCCAACGCTAACCGCGGCGTCGCCCGGTTAGTCTCTTGCCGTAAAGATGACAAAGTCTATGTATTCAACATCATAGCATTAAGCCTAAAAGAATTTCATTCTTTTAGCACAACGTCCGCGTCTGAACAGTTCAATTAATCCGCATGCTAGCCCGATTCAGCGGTGTCGGTAAATGCTCATCAAATCCGTTGGCGGTGAGGTTTGCTAAAAATCCTATGAGTATTGTGGTTGATCATTTCAAACAAAATTAGAAATCATAATAAACAATAATAAAAAGGAGGTTGAAACTTTATTCAATTAAATGAAGAGTCGAGTCTTTCAATGAAGAAGTTACAGATATTCTAACATCAAACTTACGGCAAGAAATCTGTCGTTCTAACTCAGACAATTCGTTATTGTAAGTTTGTTGGAGCTCACTGCAGCTCGACCAAAGACTCCTCAATCGACGTTGCATGCGTAGTTTCCTCCTCAACTTCGGCTAGCTTCCGTTCTGAGAGCTCCAATTTCTTGGATAGGGTGATTCGAGCTTCCTCTCCGTTGACCCTTGTCAGTTCCAGGATGCTTAAGTTTTCCTCCTTAGCACCGGTTCCGTCTAAAATTGCGCTATCTCAGCCTCGCTAGATACAATAAGTGAATGAATGTGGTTGAGGCGTTGACTTCTCGGCGAGGCGGTCTTAACCTGTTTTACCGGTCTCGCCAGATCGAACCTCGAGTCTAGTAAAACTTCGGCGTCGTGCCACATGCCTCGAGGCGACTCCACTCGATGTTGCATGAAGAAGCACCTACCGCCCGCAACTCCTGTAACTTCGAAGATCAATTCGAGACGATCAAGATCAAATGCGGCAATGGCTAGCTAACTCGAAAACCGTCCCTTGCTTACGGCGTTCTTGGATCAAGAACTGGCCTGAATCGGCGAAGGGAAAGCCCACTATGGAGGAGCTTGTCGATCATCGTGTTTACGAAAGAAAGAACGGCGGACTTCCATACGATAATAATCCGTCGGGTCATCTTGACATGAACGCCCTCGCCAGATCATGAAGGTGAGATATAGACCCTGCACAAAAGGAGTGGACATTTCAGAATATTAAATCAAGGGTTGGTGTAGACATTCTAAGAGGGATAACCCCTACCTGACTCCATCGGCACAGCTTCATGGGTCTGCGGGGCCATCGGAGGAGTAGCTGCCTTTGGCGCACCAGCCTTCTGATTGGTCAGCGATATGGTCACCGAACACGGCGTCACGATAGTGAACTCTGGAGGGGCATCAGAATGAGGAATCGGAGAATGAGCCTCGGTGGGAAGTCCTGCCAACAACGAAATGAATTTCTCAGTTTCATCAGATTATAGTTGTGTTAGTCAAAACAGGACTAGTCCTGCAATCAACGGGAGGACCCCATGCCGTTAGAGGAATGAACCTCAGTATGCTCGGGGATCCCTGGCTCGGGGAGCATATCATCGGGAAGGTGATCATCTCGGGGAGAGTCATATATCGAATCGATTATGGGGGTGTCCACAAGCAGGTTGTCCTCATCAAAATCCTCTATCGAAAAATCTGATACGAGAGAATGTAGGTGAAGGGAACAGAATCAAAAAATATGTGATCGACAGAAATGGCTTACCTCCTACAGGAGAATCAGTCTCTCTAATCCCATTGTCCACGTTTGCTTCCTGCAATTTCTCTAAAGGAACGAGAAGCATAGAGACAATTAGGGAAGGCACAGATTCCGAGTGGTTCAACTCCCACCATCTAAATAGAGTATTGCCAATGATAGATGTACCTGGATTTGTTGAATCAGGTCCTACATTGGTAGTCTCACTAATCTTGGCAGAAACCACAGGCTCTTCTACCATAGACTCGTACATCTATTGAGTGAAACTGGGTCCTGCGGAAGAGGCGAAATCGTGATGAGGAAAGTCAAAGCCGGTCTCACATCCCCCTGCACAAAAAAATGGAGAGATATGAGTCCTGAATTCGAGGGAACTACGGAGTGCTTAAGCATTACCTTCCTCGCCAATAAAGTCATCGCCGGTTAAGTCCATCACAAAAGCTCGCGGATCTACGTCGTCTTGTGGGCTAACTTCTTCCGCTTAACGGCAGTCCACTCGCCGAGCGAAACCCCTCTTCCTCGGTTGACATGCACGAAGCTTCAAGTGGTGTTAGAATCAATAATTCGGAGGAAAGAAAAAGAGAGAGGAATGCCAACCACGTCCAAAGTCCTCCTCATGATCGCCGCCATGATCTCGAGGCCTCGTCGGCGAAATTGAAGATCTCCCTCTTCCTCGTCGGTTTAGCGAAGTCTTGCATCGTTCCTCCGTGGCCGTAGTGAGGCATAAATTGCTTATCGTGCGGGCAAACAAGCCGTAAGGTGGGTCGATTAACCCGACGATCCATCCGACGTAGCGACTTCGAAGCAGCGTCAGCGTGATCGCCATAAACGCGCCAAAGCGAAGTCGACGAACTCATGAAGTGGGTCGGCGAGGCACGAGCAAGCAGCAGCGTCGTGGAGAAACTCCGGCAGCGAAGCTCAGCGGGTTGGCTAAACTCAAGCGTTGACGAGCGGAATCAACCGTACTTAGTCCGTCGATGCAAGCGAACGTTCGAGCTCGAAAGTTGATCTGGACACGGACTCGAACACAGCGGCGACATCACGGAGCAAAACTAAGCCCGGAAGACCAAGAATCGGCGAAGAATCGGCGGAATAACGACTCGAACCGGCGATATCACGGACCTCGGCCAAATGGCGGTGGCTCGGCAACATGGCCGAGCTACCTCGGCAAATTGGCGGTACCGACCAAAGTGGCGAGGTGGCTCGACCACTATGGCGAGCCACCTCACCACAGTACCTCGACAGAATGGCTCGACGAACATGGCCGAGCCTCCTGGCAGGTAGAGGTGACTCGACAATTGTTGACCACCCTCTTTTGAGATGTATAAATAGGGGGTCTTGGTGAGTGAAGGGCGGATTTTGGAGACTTTGAGGTCGGACTTTTTGGGATTTTGGCTTGGATTTTGGCGGACAAGAGCCCTGCGAGATCTCACGCCGCGGTTACGAAAGCGGCGGCACAAGTCGATCCAACGTCGAGATCTTCAATCAAAAGTAGCAGGTGAACTCTGAATACCCTCTAGATTAAGCCGTCTTAATCTCGGGGATAGATTTGTGATTTCTCTAGTAGATCTCACCCTCCGCGATCCTCTCGCCGTGAGTGTGATCCCTCGGTAACCGTTTCCTTCGTTAAGAAGCAGCCCCTCATCGTAGTTCGAACCGGGTCTCTGGATGGGATTAGCGGTGGTCCACGGACACAATAAGTCCCTACGGGCAAAGAACCCGCATAGCGAGATCCGATATAGAGAGATCCCGCGTTTGTTCACAAGGATAAAAAGTTGTAATCTTTTTGATTTTCATTGTAAGCCTTAAAATAAAAGCGATATTTCTCTTGAATTTTGGTGGCAGGCCAAAGAAGAGTAGCAAGTTCAAATCAATGACAATCATCCCAACTTTTACATGAACAAGGCATGACCCGCAGTGGGAGCCAGGCCTCAGTCGGAGGATGCAGTAGTAGCAGCGGATCCTATCGGTGGGAAGAGAAGTTAGGAGTTCGGCCGGGAGGGTCGAGGAGTACCCATCCTCACCCTCCTCGGATCAGTTCCCACCCAAGAAGGTCTCCATGCAAGGAGAACCCGATGGGCCTCGATGAGAGCCCGGGGCGAGTCCAGCTCAGCCTTGGTGGCGAGAAATCGCCAGAGTCCAGGGTAGTGCGAGATGAGCGGCGATGGCGGCACTCCCACGAGCTGCGCCAAAGCGCGACAAAATGGCGGCGCGAAGCTTGCCAAGGTCATGCAATCCATGGATGTTGGGGTCGCTCTGGCGGATCTAAGATCCAAACTCAGCGAGGCTTCGGCCTCAGAGTGTCGGCGGATTTATCAAGCCGTCAACCGCGAGTGGGTCCGTGTCAAGCGGAACGCTCCACACGAGGCGCGATCCGGAAGCGCTCGCGCTGCATAAGCGCGAGCTTTAGTGCAGGCTTGTGAGTTAAAGAAGGAAGTGGCAAAAGCCACTGGCAATGCTTGAGTTTGGGCTAATGGTGCCTTGACCTCGATTATTACCTCCCGTCTCGGCGCTTAAGCGAAGGATACAGGCGTTACAAATCAAGCGCCAAAGCCCAAGGCCCGTACTCAAAGACAAAGGCGCAGCAATCGATGGTGAAGCCAACTCCATCACCATACCAAGCCGACTATCAAGGATCGTCGGTCCTCCGAGAATCACGGTCACTCCTCGTGGGGGTCGCACCCGTTCAACAAGGACAAGAAGATTCCTGCTTGCTTCTCCTACCCCGGATTGAAAATCCAGTCCGAGTCTGCCGAGACCGGCCCACATCCGAAAAGTCTAGGCGAGTCACTTTCGGAGGTTCGATGGATTGACCCGATCCTCGGAAGGAGGCGTTTTCATCACGGCGATGAGGGGCGTTATACCCGAAGATCACGCCAACTTATCACGGCGGTTGCTCCGGTACACTTGATGAGGCTCTACCGTGCAAGAGTCTGAAAGCGCTAGGGTTAGGTTTCTTTCAGTCATTGTGAAGAGTTAGGTTAGATGATTGGTTTTGGGTAAATTCCAGGGTGCAGTCTTTGAAGCTTTTTGAATCGGGTTGTGATTCAGGTGAACTCTTGTCATAGTGAGGAATGCCCTTCGTGAGAAGGAAGAGTGGACATAGAATTTTGATCCGAACCACTATAAAAATTCGTGTGTTCTTGTGTTGATTTGCTTTTTATTTTTTGCTTATTATATTTTTGCTTCATTTTCTGAGTCTTGTTGAAAAGCTGTAGTAATCCTATTCATCGCCCCTCTAGGCTTGCATCCCAGTTTAAACAAGTGGTATCAGAGCCTTGTTACTATATTTAAGTATCACAATCAAGGGTAGAGATGTTAAGCGTTACCACAACTTCATTTCTGAAGGAC
>CM022710.1:30762360-30973504 GCA_012295165.1 Asparagus setaceus
TTTTTCCAAATATAGCGGAGGGAGGGGTCAATCAGCGGACTGATTTGGCATTATTTTGGCATCCAATTAGGGTTCTAATGGGACTCCTAATTAGGGTGATTAGAGTCCTAATTGGAATTGATTTGGGCCCCAATTAAAATTCTACTTCTTGCCAAATAAGAGTCCTTGTTCAAAGGATTGGGTTCATATGGGATTGTTATAAATACCCACTCCTCCTCTTGATGACCTAGGCGGCTCTATGGTTTGCTCTTGTTTCATCTAACCGCGTCTTATCTCCTTCGATCAACGAGGTATGTGTCACGAGGTTTTGTAAATCCTTTTCTCTTCTTCTTTTTCTTTTTCTTCGTGCATGCAGGTGGCCTTGGGCCGAGCAGCAGGTAAGCGTGGCCAAAGCGGCCCGGCGGCAGTGTGGCGCTGGATCTGCCAGTAGCGTGGCAACCCGGCGCCAGCGTTCCGGCTTGCTCTCATTTCTTTGAAGCGCCCCAGCCAGCAATTTTAGGCGTTCGGTCGGCTGAAGCGCTGGCATGGTGGCTGATCATTGGGCGCTTCTTGTATTTGGCTTTCGATGCATTGAGAATGCGTCTGGCTCGATTGTTGAAACCTGAATTACGTCAAATCTGAGTGGCGGTGCCGTCGTGGTTGGCGAGCGGCGGCGGGTCTTCTTTGATGCTGATTTTTGTTGCATATCGGCTTTATTTGTCTTCTTTGCGGTTTCGATGTCGTCGAGAGATCCAGCGTTTGAGAGCGATCAACTTCGCGGTCGTGAATGCCGCCTCCTTCTTCGGTGGTGCGCCGGTGTCGTCATATTCTCATACATATATCGTTGTATCCTTCGTCCTCCTTTGTGCGATTGGGAAGAAGCGAAATCCTCCTGTGGGCGAACCGCGGCCGGTAACACCCTGAGGAAGAAACATGGCTTGAGCCTACTATCATAATTTGGATGGCGAGTTTGAGGGATCGTTTCCATCATCCGCTCCACCGCCTCCCTTGCGGCCTTGGCGGCAAGGATTCCCGACCCTTCCAGTATAGAGGTGGAGGTGAGTTAATCTTGACGGACCACTTCCACGAATTCAACCTATTGCAGATTGCCGGGCCAAAATGCCGTTCGACTCCGGTTACGTGATGGGTCTCCTTCATTTGAGAATGGTTTGAAGCGAGCGATCTCTATTATCGAGGTTAGATGGGCGACTTTTATGGTCTTCGCCCATTCATATTGAGTATCTTGGAGGAAATGGTGTTGGTGGCCCTCGGCTAGCTAATCGTTGTGAGCAAAGCTCACTAGGCGGCTAACTCTTGCATACCGTGTGGATGATTTAGCCTTTTGAACCGACGATGAGGTGATCGACTTCGTCGGCGGCTCGGATCAAGGCTTCGTGAGCAGCCGCCAGCGAGAATATCGAGCAAGAGGTCATCTTTGGGAACTCATATGGCGGCGGCTTAAGCTTGCGGCGCCAAGATAAATCATTACCGCGCCTATGTCGAACGCCACGAGGGAATGGACTGTTCAAGGCGTTGAAGGATTTCAGCGTGAGTGCACGAGTCCGGGATGTCACGAGCGTGAGAAGCAAGTCCTCGGCGTCGTCGGGAACATCGCGGCCGCTATTGCCGAACTCTGAAGAGGAACTTGAGAAGGAAGCCAAGGCTCGGGTTCGAGCGATCCAGGAGGAAAAATTAGCCGCCGTCAAGGCTGACCTTGCTTCCTTCACATTACTGGATTGCGCCAATGAAGTCTGATGTGGTGCGAGACTTTTCTGTCCTCTTTGTTCAGCCAGGTCGTTACGATTTTTATTTAGATGTATTATCATAACTTTGCTTGAATCAATTGTCTCGACAATTGTAGCTCCTTCTATATTTGCTTCAAATGAATAAGATCTATTCCCTTCATTGCTTATTATGATTCTTTTATTTCGTCTGAAATAATTAACCATAATACTTATAGGATTTTTGGCAAACCCTCAGCCATCAACGGGTTTGATTAGCCTTTACCAACCACCGTTTGAGTTGGGCTAGCGTGCGGATTATCAGGATCCGTTCCGCACGTGACGTTGTGCTAAAAGAATGGAACTCTTCTAGACTTGTTGCTATGATATCGAATACATAGGCCATTGCTCTTTTACGGGCGAGACCACCCGACAGCGTGTTACCGTAGACTCGTCCCTCCTTGGGCCGGACGAAATACCCGAATCGAACTCGGTGTCTTCTTCAATCGGAAAAAGACTAAACCCGCAGCGTGTGAGCGTTGGCTTTATCCTTCTTAGGCTTGGGATAAAATGCCCCAGTCGAACTCGGTGTCTTCTTCAATGGGAGAAAGACTAAACCCGACAGCAGCGTGTGGCGTTGACTTTAGGGTTATTGGCCAACCCCGAGCCTTCAACGGGTTTGATGAGCCTTTACCAACTACCGTTTGAGTTGGGCTAGCATGTAGATTGTCTAAATCCGTTCTACACACAACGTTGTGCTAAAAGAATGAAACTCTCTTAGACTTAATGCTACGATGTTGAATCGTGAAGCCGTCTTTGTCCGCGAGAATTGACTACCCGACAAGCGTGGTGGCGTTGGCTTTATCCCTTCTTAGGCTTGGGATAAAATGCCCAGTCGAACTCACGGTGTCTTCTTCAATCGGAAAAACTAAACCGCAGCGGCGTGTGAGCGTTGGCTTTATCCTTCTTAGGCGGGATAAAATGCCCGTCGAACTCGGTGTCTTCTTCAATGGAGAAAGACTAAACCCGGCAAGCGTATAAAGTTGGCTTTATCCTTCTTAGGCTTGGGATAAAATGCCCCAAGATGAACCTTGGTGTCCTCTTTTGACCGGAGAATGGTGACCGGGCCTTGATTGATTGAGGTGGGAAAGGAAGAATGTGTTCTATTTCGGGATGAGGCTAACAATGATTCCTTCCGTAGGAATCGAAAAGACTTCGGGTGACCTTGGTCGGACAACTGGTGCGAAAATCTGGCCGCGATACCTTCGGTCGGTAGCTACCTAAGATGAAAGTTCGGTGCTTACCTTGTTGATGCCACTTGGAAAGGGGTGGAACTAAGAGTAGGATCTCCACTCAGAACCGAAAAGACTTCGAGCGACCTTGATCGGACAACTGGTCACGAAAATCCGGCGCATACCTTCAGTCGCTACCTAAGATGAAGATGGAACTAAGAGTGGGATCTCCACTCAGAACCGAAAAGACTTCAGGCGACCTTGTCGGACAACTGGTCTGAAAATCGGCGCATACCCTGTCGAGCTACCTAAGATGAAGATGGAACTAAGAGTGGGATCTCCACTCACGAGAACGAAAGACTCGGCGACCCGATTCGGACAACACGATACGAAAATCCGGCGCATACCACCTTCAGGTCGGCTACCTAAGATGAAGATGGAACTAAGAGTGGGATCTCCACTCCAGAAACCGAAAAGACTTCGGTGACCTTGATCGGACAACTGATGCGAAAATCCCGTATACCTTCAATGGGCTACCTAAGATGAAGATGGAACCCTTCCGTTTGACACGAAAAGGATTTCGCTTGGAGAGGAAGGATTTTATATTCTCTCTCCGTGAAAGGAATTTTGAGTGGGCCTCTTGTTCATAGAAGGAATCAAGAGGGATTTTGGTAATGTACGAGAAAATTTGTAGACCCACGTCAAGGAATTTGATCGGTGGGGAAATTGTGATGGAGGATAAATCTAGGGTTATCCTCTTGAAAAGTGGGTGAAACATCCACGAGGAACTTCCGTCGAAGCGGGTTATCCGAAGATACTATGGGTAGTATTTCTTGAGGAACTTCCCATTTATCGGCATTAATTGCGGTCGCCATTTTGGGTTAGGGGATATGCACCATTAGAGTAAACCGTTTCTATTACAAGCGGGCCCTCCCATTTAGGTTGAATTTACCTTTCTTTTTGGAAGTGAGGATTATCGATTCGGCGTGAGGACCAAATCTCCTTCTCTAAAGGTTCTCTGTCGAACTTTCTTGTTGAAAGCCTTGACATCCTAGCTGGTAGAACTCAATGCATTGTTGAGCCTCCAGCTTCTCATCTAACATCTCAAGCTCTTGAGGCGTTTTTGATGTTGTTCTTGGTCGTCATCTGTTGAAGGCGTCGCGAAGTGGCGGGATCTGAATTTCCAATGGGAGAAGCGCTTCACACCGTAGACCCGAGAGTGCGGGTCGCTCGGTTGGCGTGCGTGCCGTTGTGCGATCGCCCGAGTGCTTCTCGAGTTTATCATCGGTCGCTTGTTACTTTTCACAAGCTTTGGCAAATTTTGATAATCGTCTTGTTGAATGCTTCGGCTAATCCATTTGCGGTGGATTATAGAACATCGGCGAGGCGTCTTGTATCTTAATTTCTGAGAACGATGAAGGAATTGGCGATGAGCGGGGACCGTTGTCATGCACGATCCGTCTTGGGACACCATGTCGATAGATGACATGGTGTTTGATAAACTTGATGGCGGTACTTTCGCCTTTACTTCTTTTAGCGGGATTGCTTGACCCACTTGGAAGTAGTCGGTGATCGCTAGAATAAACCGATCGCCTTTGGCAGACGGAGGAAAAATGGGACCTACAATGTCCATTCCCCATGTCTCGAATGGCGAGGATGTGGCGAGAAGGATCAGATTGCTCTGGCGGTGATGCATATAATTAGCGTGAATTTGACCGCAGCGTGGCATTTCGGCGTGCTTCATTGCGTCATTAACCATTGTTGGCCAAAGTAGCCCATTCTCTGATTCGATCGTAGAGTTTGGGACCCGGTGGTGTGCACCACATTCACCCTCGTGTGCTTCAGAAGGACCTCTTACGCCTCCTTGTTTGAAGGCATCGGAGTAAAGACCATCGTACCCGGCGATATAGCGTCACGGGTCTACGTGTCGTAAAAGAATCTTGGAGCTCTTGCGGACTGACTCTCTCTCCTTCGTCTTACGGTAGAATACCATGTAAGGCGTGTCGATGATAGGAAAGCCAATCTCGGGGCTCCAACTTGGTTTGGGTTGTATACACTTCTTTGGTAACTACCCCTTATCTTCTTGTGCCTCATCATATAATGTACGAAGAGTTGGTGAGTCGGCCGTGACTAGTTGCTCGGTCTCGGAAGGTTGTGCTAACGACGGCTAATGCGGCGCATCCCGTAAAATTTTGGGCGGGATATATTCGATGAAAAACTCTTGAATGAGTGCGCTATTTCAACGGCTATCGATGGTAGGGGATTAGATCAGTTCGACCGTAGTCACGAACACCTTACTATCAATTCGAATCGCCGTATGCTTGAGATATTACCCCGACTCCTTGGCGAAGCTAAGTCCTATAAGTAGCGTTGTATTCGTTATTGGAGCGAGGGTTGGTGAGTGAATAAGCACGGGGCATGACATGATTCCGGGAAATCAAGACAACTCCGACTCGGTGGAGATTTTAGAACATCGGGAATTTTCGCCACATTGGTGGCAGAAACTCCATCAAAATACAATCGCCATATTTGTTGGTGCGTGTAGTGTTGACTTCACGAACTTCATCAGGAAGATCATCATATAGCTCAAGCGCATCCGTTGTCGGTGGCGACCAAGAGATCTAAATCGCTTGTCCTTTGGTGACTTACGTTGTTTGAAATACAAGTCATATTGAGACAAGAGCAAGGCCCATTTAAGCTAAGCGCCAACTCATCGAGGCGGTGGGTCATAAATATCCGGATCAGTTCGTTAGAATAACATAAATCGTCTGTCAGGCTAAATAGTGCGCATTCGAATCGCGAACACTAATGCAAAGGCCTTGCTTCTCGACCATTGGATATCGAGTTCGGCCGCCGACTAATGTTAGGCTCGGGTAATACTGCTGTTACGTGACGCTGTCGTCGTCTTGCGCGAGTAAAAGCAGTGATCCGTTGCCTTGGCGTAGATCAAAAGCGGTTTTCCAGGCGGTGCAACAAGAGCGGAGGTTTAGCGAGATCGACTTGATCTCTTGAATGCCTTACGGCGTCGTCCAAATATATGACCGCCCTTCTTGTTCAACTTAGAAACGGTTGGCACTTCGGATAGGTTCGATATGAACCGTCGGATGTCGCATGTCGTCCTTGTAACCCCGAGTTCTCAGTTTTCGGAGGTTGCAATTCTTGAATCGCCTTCACTTTGTCGGGATCGGCGTGGATTCCTTTGTTGGTGGCAGCGAAGCCAGGAACTTCCGCTGGACATCCCAAGGAGGAAGGACTTGGCGGGATTCATCTTTAGGCGATGAGTTAGCATGAGCTCGAATACCGTTCTAAGATCTTTGATGTGATCTCCTTTGTCACGGCTTTTCACGACCAAATCGTCGGCGTAGCATTCGACCGTTTTCGAAGAAGATGATCTGGAAAATCTCCGTCATTGCTTTCGGTGATGCGTTAGCATTTTGAGGCGAGCGGCATGGCCGTGTAGCAATATATGCGATGGGCGTTAGAGCGGTTGTGTGTTTGGCGTCATCGGGGTACATCTTGATCGATTATACCGAAAAGCCATCCATAAGGACATCCTCTCGAATCCACATGTATTGTCAACTATGGCGTCGGTGATG
Source organism: Asparagus setaceus (assembly GCA_012295165.1). Classification (NCBI taxonomy): domain Eukaryota; kingdom Viridiplantae; phylum Streptophyta; class Magnoliopsida; order Asparagales; family Asparagaceae; genus Asparagus; species Asparagus setaceus. The sequence goes on from CM022710.1 coordinate 30,768,889, forward strand.
GCGGAGGAAATCATCCTTTGGGCAGCGGCGTTTAGGTCTCTAGTGAACCACGGATCCTAATCGAACCATTCTTCTTCATGGCCAGGGACTATATTAGCCACAATCCGGATGTTGAATTTCCTCGGCGAATCCGATTCTATGAGTTTCTTCGCCGTCAACAATTGCCTCCAATATTTGTGGGCCGAAGCGTCTTCTTTGTTGCCGGGTTTGACATCGCCTTGATGTTGGCGATGTGTTGCCTACATTAAATTCGAGTCTGGCATGTCCTCGTAACTCGGTGAATACATCGATATACTCACGATTAGGGCAATCAACTCTTCCTTTTCTTCGAAGAGTATTGCTGATGTTTATGAGTTTGGGATGCTCTTCATCACCCATATTAACTGGACTACCTCATCCTTAGTGGGGGTTCTCTTTGTTGAACCTATCCCCAAGCTGCTCTCGAGTTGATGGATCCATGGGTCTTCCCATGTTGGCATATCTTCATCACCCTCAATAGTAGCGGGATCGATCGTGGCCATATTGCGCATCAGGCCTTGAAAGCTTCAGAGGCTGGTGCCGAATCCCAATTTGAAGAGTCGGGCGAATGTCGGTCTCCCTCATAGGGTGGATTATTATCAATCGATACGAGCATTCATCTTCGAGGAGGATTAAGTATCCCAATCCCCTTCTAAATGCATAGTAATTATCCGGCTTTCCTCTTGGGACATATGCGGCTTTAGGAGGGTTGAGGGCCTCGTCAGAAACATAGACCTTCCCTGTGTCAAGTCATACCCCATCTTTTCATGATGGTGTTTACGGACTATATCTGAATGTATGGAGGATAGGCCCATTGTCATCTTCACCTTCTTCAAAGCGATTACGTTGGGCGCATCTCCTTTTAGTAAACCAAGTCTTTTCACTACTTGATCTTCAGTGGGATGACAAGTGTTGTCCCAAAGGAATCCGGGCTGCTTTTGTGTGAAGCAAGATGATGAGTTGGCGAGGTGCAACTACGGATCATTGTATAATCTGTTATCACATCATTCAAAGATAAAGGATACTCAAATCGTCATTTATTGATTCGCCGGCAATTTGCCAATTACAATGTTCATCGGCGATTCTTCATCGTCAAGATTGATTACAAGGGTACAATGTCATTTAAAACAAAACCTCCACTATAACCAAGCCGGTTTGATGTCGGCTTCTTCACACGTCAGTACCTTGGGCCGATGATTGATTTAGGACTCATTACGTGGGAAGAGTCGATGAAATAATTCTCCATCCCTTAAGCGGTTGTTTGTCGACCAGCGTCTTGACCTCATTATTAGTGTCTACATATTTGAGGCGATGAAGAGTAGGCGGGACTATAACTGATTCTCGTGGATCCAAGGCGACCAACAATAAGTTATAGGAAGTCTGCGTCAATCACATAGCGGTGACTTGGACTTTAAGTCTCCATTTGGCACTTTATCAGGATTTTACAAGTGGCGAGCCGGCGGTGTTAACACGTAGATTCTTTGCACTGTTGGCCTCCAACTTCTGGCGAGGATTCAAGGTGATACATGGTAGCGGGGGCATGATGCTCCTGGCGGAACCGGATCGACTTGGATCGGTTAACTTCACTAGAGCCAATATACGGTGAAGTATAGCGGCCTATCGTGCGGAATTCCCTCGTCGCATATCCTCCTTTGTAAAGGTGATGCGAGGGGATGCTTAGTCGCAAGGTTGCATTGTTGGGCCGACTCTTACGGACTCGGCCTAATGCAGAGTGAGGAAGACTTACGAATCAGCGGGCTTCTTGAAGAGCTTCTCTCGTCTCTTTTGATAAGCGCGGCTCATAGAAGTGATCCTTGCGGGGATATTGGCCAATTGTGCTATTACATCAAAGCGGTATGGAAGTTGAAGTTCGGTTTATCTCTTCAATCGGGCGGCCCAGATAAAGGCTGCCGGGGAGTTGAACTTCATCGCGGCTGCTTTCTGTAGCTTCTTTAGCGGCTACACTGGCTGCGCTTTCTGTCAATCGAGTGAGGGTTTGTTGGTACCCCGACTCGAGGCGTCTTGGCATTAGGTCGGGGACTTCGGATACTTGTATTTGTACTTCGTGTCCTCGGTGGCGTGGGCATCGGGTTCCCCTTCCGGACAGGCGGGATATTTACCACTGTTCATCGTCTCCCTCCGGAATTGGAGTAGCATGACATGCCTTTCCCATACGCCGGCTTTTCTTCGAAGAAGAGGCTACCCATTGCTTTCGTCTTCGGTAAATGCAGGTGGACCCACAAGACTTAGCCATTGGTACATTATCGATACAAGTCCTTTAAAGGCGTTGCTTGTCGCGGTCGTCATTCGTCTTCACTTGCAGCTTTGACCAGCGGTTGAGGTTCAAACCATGTCAGCGGCACCGACCGAAACTTATGGATGCATTAGCTCCGACCTTCTTTTCTTTGGGCGGCTTCATAGTAATGACCCTACATCAATTAAAGCACGGATTTTGTCCTTAAGGCTGAAGCGAGGATTTAGTGGGGTGATGAAGCGCTTATGGTGCATACGGTTATCTTGGGTCATTCGTGTTCATCGCCTCCTGTGGAACCGGATCGACTTGGATCAGGTTAACTTCACTAGAGCCAATATACGGTGAAGTATAGCGGCCTATCGTGCTTGGAATTCCTCGTCGCATATCCTCCTTTGTAAAGGTGATGGAAGTGCTTAGTCGCAAGGTTGCATTGTTGGGCCGACTCTTGGACTCGGCCTAATCTGAGTGAGGAAGACTTGAATCGTGAGGGCTTCTTGAAGAGCTTCTCGTCTCTTTTGATAAGCGCGGACTCATAGAAGTGATCCTTGCGGGGATATTGGCCAATGTGCTATTACATCAAAGCGGTATGGAGAGTTGAAGTTCGGTTTATCTCTTCAATCGGGCGGTGAATCGAGGCTGCCGGAGTTGAACTTCATCGCGGCTGCTTTCTGTAGCTTCTTTGGCGACTACCTGCTGTTCGCTTTCTGGGTGAGGGTTGTTGGTACCCCGACTCACGAGGCGTCTTGGCATTAGAGTCGGGGACTTGGGATACTTGTATTACTCGTGTCCCTCGGGTGGCGTGGGGTTCCCCGCCGGACGGTGGAATGTTACCACTGTTCATCGTCTCCCTCGGAATTGCGGAGTAGCATGACATGCCTTTCCCTTCGCCCGGCTTTTCTTGAAGAAGAGGCTACCCATTGCTTTCGTCTTCCGGTAAGTGCAGGTGGACCCACAAGACCGCCATTCGGTGTATCTGATACAAGTCCTTTACGGCGTTGCTTGTCGCGGTCGTCATTCACCGTCTTCAGCGCAACTTTGACCAGCTGGTTGAGGTTCAAACCATGTCAGCGGCACCGACCGAAACTTATGGATACGCATTAGCTCGACCTTCTTTTCTTTGGGCGGCTTCATAGTAATGACCCACATCAATTAAAGCACGGATTTTGTCCTTAAGGTGAAGCGAGGATTTAGTGGGGTGATGAGCGCCTATGTGCGCCGCATTATCTTGGGTCATTAAGTGTTCATCGCCTCCTCTTGGTCCCGAATCGGAGGAGCTTGATCTTGTTATTTTCCACAAGATATTTGAAGAGGCGGGAATCTCGTCGTCCCTAAAGGAATAGGACTTGGGAATCTGGCTAAGACCTTCATTTTGTGGCCCGAGGTTGCCCACGTTGGTAATGCTGTTGCGGCGCCCATTTCTTTCTTCTTCTTCTTCTTCTTGGGGTTGTTTAGGTTGGAGCGTTTGGTTCATAACGCGCGTCTTAGCTTGCTCTTTCCCTTTGCACGTGGGACAAAGTTAAACGGAGCTTCGTTGTCGGTGACCCCTCTCGCCTTTTTCCTTTTGAGGAATCTCGTTGCTCTCCACGAACCTTCAAGTCCTTCCGTTATCGATGGTGCTGTACCCATTGCTTCAAGCACATCTATTGATAAGTTTTGTGGCGGGTTTGGAGGATGAACTCCTGTTATTGGATCCGTGGGTTCATTGCCTTGTTCGAATCGTTTAACAAAGATGTCCACGGTTTCTCCGTCTTTACGCTTCTCGTCGAGCAGCGTCCGATCGATACCTCGGTCGTCATCAAAGAAATTGGTAAGGAAGCTAGACTCCATATCGTCCCGTTGTGAATGCTCCACGGCGAGGCGGTACCGATCGAGCAGCCCACGAAGGGTGCCGGCGAATGACCGAACCATCGGGGTTCGTTGCGAAATAACTCCAGAGGTGTGACTTGAAATAAATCAAGTCTTTGCGTCGAGGGAACCCTTCCGTCAAATGGTGTGAAGTTTATTAAGTTAAACTTTGGCAGTGCGGGATTGATTCCCACTCCCTCCGGTATGGGCAAGGAATACCCGTCTTCTTTACTTCTTGGCGGAAATCAATGAGTTGATTTTGCTCTCCAAGTCTTTGATCTTCTGGCTCTCACGAACCTTGCGTCGTGGTTGGGGGTTATCATCTTCTGGTGCTTCCTCGGTCCAGAATGCTATCATCTTCATCGGCGTTGGCCGACTTCGATTCACCTTGATGTTTTGTCGGGGCTTGGATCGTTGGTCGTGCATTTCTCTCATCGTGCATGGCCAACTCCATCTCTAATTTGAAGTTTTCCGTTGTTTATTCAGCGCTTCGTCTAGCATTTTGGCCACTTGATGCATGCGATCATAAAGGCGTTTCTTGGGGCTCCCTTAAGCTAGATACGGTATGATCGGATGCGATTCTTGAGCCAATATCGGCGCATCCTCCTCGGGTAACCCCGAAGCTTATCGTATGCGGACCGTCGGATAGTCGGGACCCTAAGCGAGTTAGCCGTTGCGTCTGTTGGGAATAGCCGTGGCGATGATTCTTTCTTTGGTCATATTAGTGACCTCGGCAGCTCACCCTCTCGAAGGTCATCCTTTTCTGGAATCGCCTTGACCTAGGTCGGCATCTCCGTGGTGAGTCTCTGGAAGGCTGCTACGGAGCTTCTTGATGGCAATTGCATTCCGAGCATCGTCTTAATGAGCTTGGAGCACAAGCATGCGTGTCAATTTGGGGAATTCTTTGAGATTTTCGTACCCTTACTGCGGTAGTACTGCTCATCGGTTATTATTAATGCGGAGCGACTGCCGTATGTCGGTTTGATCTCGGGTATAACATCCTCATCATCGGATGGCGTCTCCTTCGAGGGACGGATCAACCCATCGAAACTTAGAAAGTGACTGCGCCTAGACTTTCGCCCGATGTGAGTCGCGAAGTCTGGCGGAGACTCTGGGACTTGATTTTTAGTCCGATAGGGGAGGCTGTAGGAATCTTCTTGTCCTTGTTGGAGCAGGTGCGACCTCACATGAGGAGTGACCCGTGATTCTCTCCGAGGACCAAGGCGATCCTTGATAGTCGGTTTGGTAGTGGTGGCGAGTTGGCTCCACTGAGATTGAATCTGAGGCTTTGACTTTGGCGTCGTCTATCTTGGAGCCTTGGCGTTGGCTGCGGCCTTTATCCTTCGGTTTAGGTCGAGAGGCGAGTGTGGACAAGGGTTGGGGCACCATTAGACTTGGGCCTCCAAACTGGCTGATGCGTTGGTGGCTTCTTTACCACCTCCTTCTTCAGCGCCGACCTGTTGCACCAAAGCTTCGTGCTGCGCGGAGTCAGCGGCCGGATCGCTCACGAAGTGTGGAAGCGGTTCCGTTTGACCGCGGATCCACTCGTTGTTTGGCTTGGATGGACCGTCGATCACGAACGAAGCCTCACGGTAAGCCTAGATCTTAGATCCGGCCGTGCGGACCCCATCTGGATTGCATGGCCTTGGCAAGCTTAGCGGCCATGCTTTATCGTCGCCTTTGGCGGCTTCGCTTAGGCCGGCGCATCGTCGGCGTTCATCTCGGCACCATCGGACTTGAGCCGGGGGATTTCTCGGCTGTCTGCTTGGCGGCGAGGTTGGTTTCCGTCAGGGGCTCTATCGGAGGCCATCGGGTTCTCCTTGCAGTGAAACCTTCTTGGGCGGGGAGGCTGGATGGAGGAGGGTGAGGGCGGGTACTCCGAACTTCTCTAGTGGGAACTTCGAACTTCGACCTCTTCTTCCAAGGGATAGGGATCAGCGGTTCGCGGCACGGCGACCTCCGATCGAGGCGGTGGCTCCCCAATGGTCGCCCGGCTTGTTGGCGGGAAAGTCGGGATGATTGTCATTGATTTGAATTTGTTTCTGACTTCTTTTGCCTACAACAAAATTCAAAAGAAATATCCTTTTATTTTAAGGCTTACAATGAAAATCAAAAGATTACGACTTTTTATCCTTAGAACAAACCACGAGGATCTACGTTATATCGGATCACCGGCTTGCGTGGGTTCTTTGCTGTGCGGGGACTTTTGTGTCGTGGACCACGCAGCGCAATTCGATCAGTGGGGCAGGGTTGGGAACTCTGAGATGTAAAGGGGCTCGTTTCCGAGAGAAGGAAGCTGAGGGATCACACTCACGAAGGAGAGGATCGCTGGCGGGTGAGATCTACTAGGAGAAATCCGCAGTAGCTATCCACGAGATTAAGGCGAAGCTTAATCTAGAGGGTATCTGTAGTTCGACCAATTCGGTTACCTTTGCTTATAGATCGGCGTCGTTGGACTTGAGCTTCGCCGATTGCCGGAACCGTCGCCCGATTACTCGTAGATCTGCAAGAATTCTTGAGTCAGAGCTCTTCCAAATCACCAAAATCCAAGCCTCAGGAAGCCTTGAAATTCCCCAAATCCAAGACCTCCCAAAATCAGACCTCTCCATGAAGAAGCCCCCCTATTTATACAAATGTGGCTCGGCCACGGCGACCACCTCGGCAGCTTGGCGGGGCACCTCGACCAAGTTGGCGAGGTGGCTCGGCAAAGTGGGCCTCGGCAACTTGGCAGGGCACCTCGACGAGTTAGGGGTGGTACTCCGACAAAGTGGCCCAGTGCCGACCACCTCGGCCACTTGGCGAGTGTCGCCTGCGCCGCTTTTCGTTGTTTGTGGTTTCGCGTCGTTTCTCCGTCGATTCTTCGTTAATTTCCGTCGACTCTTTCGGTCTTCGGGCTTAGTTTTGCTCGGTGATGTCGCCATTGGGTTTGAGTTAGTGTCGGATCAACTTTGAGCTTCGAGGCGGCCGTTTGCATCGGCCGGACTAATGCGGTTGATTCCGTCTCATCGGCGTTTGAGTTTAATCAACTTCGACGCGTCGTTTCATCGGCTCGTGCGTCTGTGACTCACTTCATGCTCGTCGACTAAGCTCTGGCGTTTTTGCGTGATGCATTTTCGGCGTCGGTTTGTCGAATGGATGCGTCGGTTGTCAACCCATCGTCCGCGAGTTTCGTTCGAGTGCGATAAGCAATTTTTATGCCTACAAAGGCCTCAGGGCGGATAGAAAAAAAAAAATTTCGGTAGCTGCCCCTTGACCCCGCCCTTCGCAGAGGCTGGCGGACCGCCAAAAGCTTCTGGCGGGTGTAATAATTACACTCGGTGAAGTCAGCGGATCAAGTTGATCAGGGTTCAGCTGTGAGTATCATACTATCGTCCTTGTCAGATTGTCCTCCCCACAAATCCGAAGGATCTCGGCAAAGAAAGATCCGTTTTCCTCGACTTCAGGAACTTTGGCGAGGATCTTAACTCTACCCGTTGCAGTTGCACCAAATGGCATCCTTCCGACATCAAGATAAATCCGGATCTGTCGAGGAGATCACGGTGATGGCGTGCCGACTCTCTCAAAGGAGAGCCGCCCGGCGGCGTCAATGCGGCGCGTAGGTTAGCCAGGCCACAGAATCGGTCGGCGGTGTCGCTACAAAGTGGATCCGAAGTCGAGGAGAGGTCAAGAACCTCATCAGCAGTGCGGCAACTCCTCCAAGCCGTTAACAAATGATGGGTCGCCAAAGCGGAACCGATCAACGCGAAAGAGCATTATCCGGTGGCGCCGTGCATTGCTTCTTTACCACGGGCTCTAGTTCGGGAGGCCGGATGTAGAAGAAGGAGAAGTGGACAAAGCGGCGAAAATGCGCCAAGTTTGGAGTCGAAATCCGGAACAACGATTACGGCGAAGGCGAAGCGTCGATCAGAATCAGACCACCTCAAAGCTGGTTGACTAAGGCTTCGGCATGCGGGGAGTGACTTGATTCAAAAGAAGATCACACCTCCGGCGATCTCATCGGATCTCCATCGGCTCTGTGGCTAAACCGGTCAATCACATTGGCGTATCGAGCAAAAGCGGTGTTAAGCGCCTCGGCCCGTTGCACGATGATCAGTAAAATTTCAATCAAGTTGTTTGGGCCGTTGAAGAGGCCCGACCAACTCGCGGTGATGGGGTACCTCTCCACCATGATAAGAAGATTCTATTTTGCTCTCACGAATTGGATCGAAGTTGAGAGCCGTCGCTTTCGGCTTCCATGAAGCGAGCGTTGAGGCGGTGACTCTTGGAACCTCGGATAATGTGGCTCATCCTCGAGAAGGAGGCGTTTTTAGTCGGCGGCGATGGCGTTATACGCAGTCGTACCAACCTACGAGGGTTGCTGGCATTCATCTTGATGAGTGGTACTATCGTCTTTGAAATGCAGTAAATCTCGAAATAGAAGTTTCCAATTGGACGCATTGTCCGTGTTCCAAACTAATCAGGCGGTGTTGTCGAATGTAGCGCATCAAGCCGACTCGAAGAAGCGTCGGTCTTTGATAGGCTTAGCAACAAAATGCCAAAACCTAAGTCAAGATGCTTGTGGAAGAATCCAGTCTCAAGGTGATGAATTGTCAAGGGTAACCACCATATGACCGGTAGAGGATTGGGTTATGTATCTTCTTGAGGCGAATGTCGCCTTGAAGGCGGACATTCATTGGATTCCTCCACTTGGGACTCTAATGTTAGCATCGATGAAATTTTTCAAGGGAAGGTCTATATTTTGGGCCGAGGTCCTCGAGTCCCTAAGCGACATATGTCCCGAAGCGGAATACTATGCATTTAGAAGGGGATTGGGATACGAATCCTCCTCGAGAAGATGAATGCTCATGGTGATTGATAATAATCCACCCGATGGGAGCGGACATTCGTCGATTCTTGGCTTAGGATTAGACACGACCTCGGGGAAGCTTTCAAGGCTTTGATGTGAATATGGCTACGGTCGATCCTGCTACTATTGAGGATGATGAAGATATGCCAACATGGGAAGACCCATGGATCCATCAACTCAAAAGCGGTTGGGGATAGATTGAACAAAGAACCCCCACTAAGGGCGAGGTAGTCGAGGTTAATATGGTGTGAAGAACATCCTAAACTCATAAACATCGGCAATACTCTTCCCTCGGAAGAGAAGGAAAAGTTGATTGCCTAATCAAGGAGTATATCGATGTATTTGCACGGAGCTACGAGGACATGCGGGACTTCGACCCTAATGTGGCGGCGCATCACCTCGGCATCAAGGTGGATGTCAAACGTCAAGCAACATAAAGGCGGTTTAGTCCACAAGTCTTCTGAGACAATCGTTGTAGTGAAGAAACTCATAGAATCGGGATTCATCAAGGAAATTCAACATCCGGATTGGGTGGCGAACATAGTCGGTCCGCGAAGAATGGTTCAATTAGGATGCTGTATGTTCTGAGGGACGAGCGGCTGCTTGCCCGTGGGCATAAAAATTGCTTGTCAATACGAGAAAGACTTCGTAGCGATGGGTTGACAAGCGGCGATCCATTCGACAAGCGGCGCGCATAGCGTGAAGTGGGTTGGCGAACACATGAAGTGGGTTAGCGGCCGAATCGTCGTGATGAATGAATCAACAAAGCGAAGCTTCGGATCGTCGGATTGACGTCAGCGAATCGGTTGAACATCGACCGTCGTCCTTAAGCGTTGGCGGGATGAAACCAATCAAAGCGAACCAGCGGACTTAGAAGCGGCGACAACAAGATCGGAATGGGCGTGGCGGAAAAGTCGAAAACCAAGCAGAAGCCAAAGCGGTCGGCGAAACCGGACACCGTTTGGTGTCCGACAATGGCGGACGCAAATAATGTCGCGGACTAAATGGTGTCGGTCAAGGCGGACACCATGGGTGTCGCCGCCCGGACACCATAGTCGCCCGGACACCAAATGGTGTCGCCAGGACCCGGGGTGTCGGCTAGACCCGAACATTGGTGTCCGCCCGGACACCAAATGGTGTCCGTAGGCCAGAATCCCCTCTCTCCCTCTTGTTTTCCTATAAATAGTGAGGGGTGCTCATTCTTGAGAGGCTGGATTTTTGGAGATTGGATTTTCGATATTCTTGAGAGAGCCCTCGCGAGATCCACGAGCCGTCGGCGCACATTCGAGCACCGGCGAGCCAGAGGATCTACAAACCCAGCGAGGTAGGGTTCGGGTGGACTCTGAATCAGCGTGATTTCTCCTAGTAGATCTCACCCGCTCCGTGATCCTCTCCCGTGAGTCACGATCCCGGCGATCCTCTCCTTCCGTGAGTGTGATCCCCTCGGTCGCGTCGTTTCCTTCGTGAAGCGAGCCCTTCCGTCTGTAGTTCGAAGCGGGTTTCCACGGATGGTGCTTGCGGTAGTCCGCGGACGAACAAAAGTCCCGACACGGGCAAAGAACCCGCATGGCGAGGATCGTAAAATAGAGATCCCGTGTTTGTTCATAAAAGGAAGAAGTTGTAATTTTTGTTTTCATTTATGCGCTGAAATAAAGGCATTTTCTTTTTTGAATTTTGTTGTAGGCCAGCGAAGGCATGCTTGAGTTCAAGCGAGCAATGAATAACAAGTCTACTTTTCGCGAACAAGGCGGCGACCGCGGTGGGAGCCAGCGGCTTCAACAAAGCCGTCGTGCTAACAGCGGATTGAGATCCGGTCATTGAGGAGGTCGAGTTGAGTTCGACCAAAGAATGCGAGTACCTCTCTTCCTCGTCGGATCAATTCCCCGCAAGTCAAGATGGTCTCGGCTGCAAGGAAGACCCAATCGGCCTCGAGTCGGGCCGAAAATCCACCACCACGCTGTCAGGACTACGGACGGCGGTGGTTCTCCGACTAACAGCGGCCAAATCTTGAACCCATCTCTGCGGTGATTCCGCCAATGGCGTTGTGACTCTCTCAAGAGAGCGTCGAGGCGGCGTCAGCGGCAAAACAAGCGCCCGGCGAAAGAATCAATGGATGGGGTTAAGCTATGAAGCGGATCTAAGATCGAGGTGCTTCGAGGTTGAAGTCGGAGATTGTAGCCGACTCCTACAGGCGGCGACAAATGAATGGGTCCAAGTCAAGCGGAACCGTTCACAGCGAGGCGTATCGAGGCGCCAGCGCGCCTCCGGCGCAAGCAGGCTTTGGTGCAACAAGCCCGCAAGTTGAAGGCGGCCAAGAAGTGATCAACAAATCGGTTAGTTTGGAAACCCAAGTCCGTCGAAGCTTCAACTCAAGCGAACCCGGCATCAAGCATAGCTCTGCCGGCGGGCCAATTCACGTGCTCAAATCAAAATTGTGAGCACCTCAACAAAAGTGGTGTTGGCGTAAGTTACCTCCGTGCGTCAGAACTGAAGCCAACTCTGTCGCGACCGGCGGGCTTACCATCAAGGATCGCTGGGTCGCTAAAGGAATCGCGGGTCCTCTATCTGAGGGTAGCACCCACAAAGACAAAGAAGATTCCTCTGACTTTGCATACGGATTAAAATCGAAGTCGAGAGTCCCGAAACTTCATGCTCACATAGCGGAAGTCAAGGCGAGTTACTTCGGTAGTTTGACCATTCTCGGAAGGCGGCTCGTCGATGGCGGCGGCGTTATGCAGAGATCACACCAACCTACGGCGGTGCTCCGGTACACACCGGGTGGCCGCTACCGTGCAGAAGTCGAGAAAATCTCGAAGGGATTCCCCTAAATTAGCAGTCATGCTTGTGCTCCAAGCTCATCAAGGCGGTACTCTCAGTGTAATTGTTGTCGAGGAACTCGAAAAGTCGGTCTTTGAGGCACCAAGCGCCAAAACCTAGGTCAAGGAGATTCCTTGAAGGATGGCGTCAGAAAATGAATTGCGAGAGGTCACTAATAATATGGCGGCAAGAACCATCGTCAAAGCTATTCCAGCGCATCTAGCGGTTAACTTCGTTTGCGGTCGGGACTATTCGGCGGTCCAATTACGATAAGCTCTTGAGAGGCTACCTTGAGAGGATGAAGTATCGGGCGGGATGCGGCAATGGCATCCGACAATCGACTTCTAGTGATGGACAACCGCGCTTATGATCGTCTGAGATCAGGTGGCCAAGATCTTTGGGCGAAGCGTTGAATAAGCAGGGAAAACTTCAAACTAGAGATGGAGTTGGCCATCGCAGGCGATGAAGAAATGCATGACCAACGGATCAAGCCTTAACAAAGCATCGAGGAATCAAGTCAACACATCGGCGTTGATCAAGATGGCTGACTTCGGTCGGGGAGGAAGCACGAAGATGATAACCCTCACGAACCACTTGCGCTGCTGTTGCTCATGAGAGCGAGAAGATTAAAGACCTCGAAAGCAAAATTAACTTCGTTGATTTCCGCCCGAGAGGTGAAGAAGCGGGTATCCCTTGCCCACAGGGGTGGGAATCAATCCCATACCCTTCAAAGTTTAACTTAATAAACTTTACACCGTTTGGCGGTAAGGGTTCCCGACACAACACTTGATTTACTTCAAATTAGCACCTGGGGTTATTTACGGCAATGAGCCCACGATGGTTCGGTCATTCGTTGGCACCCGCCGTTGGCCCTTTGATTGGTGCGCGTCTTAAGCGAGGGCATCAACGGTGGGGCGATATGGAGTCCTTGTTTCTCTCCAACTTCTTTGATGGCGATACCGGGTATCCATTGGAACATTACTCGGCGAAGCGAAGAATGGAAAGCGGTGGATACCTTTGTCAAGCGATTAGTAACAAAGGCGATGAGCTGCGAGATCCGATAAGGAGTTCATCCTCGGACCTGCCATAGTAATTTGTCGATAGGCGTGCTTTCGAAGCAATGGGGCGGCACCATCATAGCGATGGAAGGACTTGAAAGTTCGTGGAGACAAAATGAAAGGTTCCTTAAAAGGAAGAAAGCGAAAAGAGGCGGTACGGACGAACGAACAACGGAATTTTGTGCCAGCGGCAAAGGTAAGCGCCGGCAAAAAAGTCACGTAGGCGCTAATCAAGCGTTGAGCGCAACCACAGCGGCGGTGCATAGCGGCGTCGCAGCGACAATCGCGACCTCAATGGCGCCGACAAACTTCGGAATCAAAACCTACGGTTCGAGATTCCCCAAGACTTACTCGTTCAAAGATGAGGAAGTTCGGGCATTTTCAAGTACCTTCGGAAAATAACAAAATCCGGTTGCCCCAATTGTAAACCAAGAGGAAGCAAAGCGAGTTCTGGTCCTAAATGCTACTGCACCGAGCGGTACATCATCCTACAAAGTTACGCTACCATCTCGAGAGACAAGATTCAAGCCTTGATGCGATGTTGGAGTCATCACTCCAAAACCTTCTAAAGAGAAGAAGGTGGGGCGAATCAGATCTCTATAAACTTGGATCAGTTCCTTTGGATTGGTTTCAACCAACCCCATGTGAAGGTAGGAATGAAGATGGTGAATGAGGATCCTCATGGACAGCGTGAGAAGGGACTCGTACCGCACCACGGCAAGCGGAGAGAAATCCTTTGGGTCCATCGACTTGTTGGAAGGCGATCGGTGGACTGCGTCTTCGACCAAAAAGAAGTCAAGGAAAAAGGCAAATTATGCCAGCGGCAATTCGAGAAAAAGCGATGAAAAGTGGCAACCTTCAATTTTGGAGGATGGACATGAAGTCTTTGCCACAAAGTGGAGCACGAATACAACTACAAATATCAGGAGATTCCAAACCGAATCACGAAGGCGTTATCTGGCTGGGGTATGACTCCTCTCACTTTCGAGGAGAGAAGTACAAGGCCATTTGCCAAAAGCGGTGAAGCAAAGGAGAAACAACCACGAGTCGGGAAGCTCAATTCGGCGGTCGATTCAATCGCCCGGGTGTGAGGATAGGCGGAACGTCGAGCTCTCCATGCACGCGATGTTATGGCGGTTGGCAAACATCGGCGGGATAACTCTTCTGAGTTGCTCCGATTATCAAAGAAACAGGAAGCTCTAGAAGCTCAGGTGACTCGAGGTGTTTCTCACTCGAGGATCAAGCCAGTCGGAAGAATCGGCCCAACAATGCAACCTTGCGACTAAACACCACCGTATCACCTTTACAAAGGAGGATATGCGGACCAAAATTCCAAACGCGATAGGCGGCTATACTTCACGGGGTATATTGGTTCTAGCGAAGTCAGCGGATCAAGTCGATCCGGGTTCATTAATGAGCATCATGCCCTTCGCCTCATGTATCATCTTGGAATCCACCCGATGGCGTCAAGCGGCACAATGATTTCTGATTTAACACCGTGGGTCCGCCCACTTGGTAAAATCGGTTAAGTGTCAAATGGGGGACTTGAAGTCGAAGTCACTGCTATGTTATTGTGCGAGAGACTTCCTATAACTTATTGTTGGGTGGACCACGGATTCACAATAGCGTTATAGTCCCATCCACTCTTCATCGATGTCTCAAGTATGTAGACACAAATAATGAGTCAAGGCGGTGGTGCGGACAAGCGGCCGTTTAAGGGGATGGAGAATTATTTCTTGATTCCCTCCTACGGTAATGAGTCGCTGAATCATCGGCCAACGCGGACAGCGGTGAAGAAGGCGATCCGGCGGAGGGCTTGATTATAGCGGAGGATTTGTTTTAAATAACATTGTACCTTGTAATCAATCTTGGCGATGAAGAATCGTCGGATGAACATTGTAATTGGCAAATTAGATAAAGCAATAAATGGCGATTTAGAGTACCCTCTGTCTTTGAATGATGCGATGTGAGGTTTATATAACAATCGAGTTGCATCTACCAACTTCGGTCATCTTGCTTTATACAAAAGCAATTCAAGACTCCTTTGGGACAACACTTTCGTCATCCATAAAGATCAGTATTGAAAAAGACTTGGTTTCTGGAAAAGGAGATGCGGTTGCCAGCCGAATAAACTTCTTAGAAGAAGATGAGGATAGCGATGGGCCTATCCTCCACACATGGAGATATAGTCGAAACACGGGTATCATGAAGAAGTGGGAATGCGACTTGACACGAGGGAAGGTCTATGTTTGGACGAGGTCCTCGAATCCCTCCTAAGCGGCATATGTCCCAAAGGAAGCGGGGATAACTACTACGCATTTAGGCGAGGATTGGGATATAAATCCTCCTCGGAAGATGAATGCTGCGTGGATGATCGGCGACCATTTACGATGAAGAAGCGGATACTACGTCACGATTCTTGGTTTGGGATTCGACACTAGCCTGGGGCTTTCAAAGCTTTGATGTCAAATATGGCTACGATCGATCCGCTACTATGGAGAATGATGAAGAAATGCCAACATGGGAAGACCCATGGATCCATCAACTTCGAGCGGTTTGGGGATAGATTGAACAAAGAGCCCCCACTAAGGGCGAGGTAGTCCAGTTAACATGGGTGGCGAGGAGCGTCCTAAGCTCATAAGCGTCGTAATAGTCTTCCCTCGAAGAGAAGGAAGAGCTGATTGCCCTAATCGGGGAATACATCGGCGTGTTTGCTTGGAGCTATGAGGACATGCGGGACTTCGACCCTAGCGTGGCGACTCATCACCTCAACATCAAAGTGGATGTCAAACACGTCAAGCAATGCAAAAGGCGGTTTAGATCCACAAATATTACAAGCAATGGTTGTGAAGTAAAGAAACTCATAGAATCGGGATTCATCGAAATTCAACATCGGTTGGGTGGCGAATATAGTCGGTCATGAAGAAGAATGGTTCGATTAGGATGCATTATGCACTCTGAGACACGAGCGGCTGCTTGCGAAAGATGACTTTCCTCTTCCAATCATGATGTCATAGTCGACAACCGTGTGGATTTGAAGAATGTCATTCATGGATGGTTTCTCGGGTTACAATCAAATCAAGATGCACCCGATGATGCGGCACGGCATTGAGCCTATCGGTATATATTGCTACGGTCATGCCGTTCGGCCTCAAAATCGCGCCACATATCGCGAGCAATGACTAAGATTTTCGAGGATTATCTCGGGAAAAGCGATCGAATGCTACGTCGGCGACTTGGTCGTAAAAGTGACGAGAGGAGATCACATTAAAGATCTTAGAGCATTTGAGCTCATGCGGACTCATCAACTAAAGATGAACCACCAAATCCTTCCTTGGGATGTCCGTGGCAAGTTCCTCGGCTTTGTCGTCACCGACAAAGGAATCCACGTCGATCGACAAAGTGAAGGCAATTCAAGAGTTGCAACCTCAGAAATCGAGAGAACTTCGGGGGTTACAAGAGGCGATTGGCGTACATCCGGCGGTTCATATCGAACCTATCAGGAAGTGCCAACCATTTTCTAAACAAGAAAGAAGTATATGTCGTTTATTTGGGGCGGCGCCGAGAAAACGTTTGAAGAGATCAAATCTTATCTCGCTAAACCTCTGTTCTTGTTGCGTGATCCGGAAAACCGTTTTGATCTCGAAGGCAACGGATCACTCGTTAAAGCGCTTTACCGCGCCAAGGCGGCGATAGCGGTCCGAGCAGGCGATGTATTACGAGCGAACATTAGTGGTCTTTGAGTCGATATCCAATGGTGAAGCGGTGCCTTGCATTAGTGTTAGCGATTGGAAAATCGGCACTATTTGGTCGGACGGGCGATTTATGTTATCTCTAGCGTAAATCCGGTCGAATATTTATATTGACCGGCCTCAATGAGTTGGCGTTTGGCGAAATAGGCTCTACTTTTGTCCCAATATGACTTGCACTTCAAACAAAGTCGGTCAAAGGACAAGCGATTCGCGATCTCTTGGTGCCCGGCCCGACAGCGGATCGGTTGAGTTATCTGATGATCTTCGGTGAAGTTCCGAAGTCAACACTACATCGCACCAACAAATATGGCGTATTGCTTTGGAGACTTCTCGAGCTACCAGCGTGGCAAGTGCCCCGGATGTTCTAAGATTTCGCAGATCGGTCGTCGTCTTAGTTTCCCGGGGAATCATGTCATGCCCGTGCTTATTCACTCACGAACCTTGTTCCAATAATGTAGCGAATACAACGCACTACTTATCGGGCTTAGTTTAGCCAAAGAGGGGGGAATATCTCGGCGTCGGCGATTCGCAATTGATAGTTAAGCAGTCCGTGGAGACTATGAAGTCGAGAATCGGGATCTAATTCCTTATCATCGGTAGCTATTGAAATGGCGGACTCGTTGAAGAATTCTTCATCGAATATATCCAGCCTCAAAAGCTTATCTGCGGATGCTGGCGGCGTTAAGCGGTGTCGTTAGCACAACAGAACCGAGCAACTGGTTACGGTCGGGACTCACCAACTCTTAGTACCAATATATGATGAAGTGCGAAGAAGATGAAGGGTAGTTACCAAAGGGTACATACAACCCAAACCAAGTTGGAGCCGAGATTGGCTTTCCTATCATCGATTCGTCTTACATGGCATTAGCGGGAAGGCGTGAGGAGAAAGTCAATCGGCGAAGAGCTCAAGATTCTTTTATGACACGGAAACCCGGATGTTATATGCGTCGAGATGCGATGGTCTTTACTCCGATGCCTTTCAAACAAAGCGAAGGTCCTTCGGAAAGCACCACGAAGGTGAATGTGGTGCACACCGGCTGGTCCCAAACTCTGATCGAATCGGGAGAATGGGCTACTTTTGGCCCACAATGATTAATGGCCAGCGTCGATGCGCTTCGGAAATGCCAGCGTGTCAAATTCCGCAAATTATATGCATCGCCTCTGGCGGTTGCATCCTTGACCCATCACGGCCATTGAGACATGGGGGATGGGCGTTGTAGGTCCCATTTTCGCCATCGGTTAAAGAGATCGGTTTATTCTAGCGATCACCGACTACTTCTCAAGTGAAACGAAGCAATCGCTAAAGAAGTAAAGCGATCACCGTCATTAAATTTATCAAACACCATGTCATCTATCGACATGGTGTCCCAAACGGATCGTGCATGACAGCGGTCCCCATTCATCGGCAATTCCTTCATCGGGTTTTGCGAGAAATTCAAGATACAAGATGTCTGCGTCGGCGACTATAATCCGGCGGACAAATGGATTGGCGTTCAACAAACAATTATCAAGATTTTGTCGAAGCTTGTGAAGAATAACAAAGCGAGGCGGAATGGCGGAGAAGCACTACGGGCATATCGCTGCTAGCGGCGTCTGCATGGAGAACCCGTACTCTACGGTCTACGGGTGTGAAGCAATTCTCGTTGGAAATCGAGTTCCGTCTCTTAGCGCCCTTTCAGCAGAGATGGCGACGAAGAACAACATCGAAGCGTCTCGAAGAGCTTGAGATGTTAGATGAAGCGCTGGAGGCTCAACGGCGCATGAGTTCTATCAAGCGAGGATGTCGGGCTTTCAACAAGAAAGTTGACGAGAGAACCTTTAGGAGGAGATCTCGTCCTCATGCTCGGCGGTAGATAATCCTCACCTCTAAAAGAAAGGTAAATTTGAACCCAAATGGGAAGGACCGTTTGTAATAGACCGTCTCTATTCAAGCGGACATATCGCCTCATCACAGAATGGCGGCCAGGCAATTAATCTTAGATAAATGGGAAGTTCTTGAAGAAATACTACCCTTAGTATCTTGGGATAACCCATTATTCGGGAAGTTCCTCAGGGAATAACCCTAATTTGTTGTGTTTTCCTCCAAAATTCTCTCACCGATCAAATTCATTGACGGTGGGCCCACTAAAAATCTCTCTGGTCCAACCACCAGCAAAATCCCCTCTCGATTCCTCTCACGAGCAGAGGTCCACTTCAAATTTGGGTTAGCAATCCTATAAGCGAAGCTATCGTACCCTTCAAGATTCTCGAGTGGAGACCCACTCTTAGTTTCTCATCGGAAATAGAATACATTCTTCCTTTCCCACATTCACTGGAGATAGGACACATCCTTCCTCTTGAAGCAAGAGATAGAATACATTCTTCCTCTCTTGTCTTAGATTCTCGGTGGAGATCCGCTCTTAGTTTAAGCCTTTCAAGATTCTCGAAGTGGAGATTCACTTTTAGTTTCTTTCCTTTGGAAGCAGGACAAAATCCTTCCTTTCGGACCAGGAGATAGGAGACAAGATCCTCCTTCCTCTCCATCAATAAGAGATAGGATACAAAACCTTCCTCTCTTGTTTATCATTTCACCAGGAGATAGGAGACAAGATCCTCCTTCCTCTCCACCTTGGGAAATAGAACACATTCTTCCTTTCCCATTTCACGGAGATAATACATTCTTCCTCTCGAGAAGCAAGAGATAGGATACAAAACCTTCCTCTCTTGTTCATCCTTAGCCAGGAGATAGGAGACAAGATCCTCCTTCCTCTCCATCAATAAGAATAGATACAAAACCTTCCTCTCTTGTTATCATTTCACCAGGAGATAGGGACAAGATCCTCCTTCCTCTCCACCTTGGAAATAGAATACCTTCTTCCTTTCCCACCTCAATCAATCTTAAACCCGGTTGATCCGGTCAAAGAGCGACCGAAGATTCATCTTGGGGTATTTTATCCGGCCTAAGAAGGGATAAAGCCAGCGCCTCACAGCGTTGCGGTTTAATCTTTCTCCGATCGAAGAAGACACGAGTTCGATTCTAGGGTATTTTATCCGAAGCCTAAGAAGGGATAAAGCCAGCGCCTACCAGCGTTGCGGGTAGTCTAAAGTGATAAAGAGCGAAGCCTAATTATTCAACATCGTAGCATTAAGTCTAAAGAGTTTCATTCTTTTAGCACAGCGTTGTGTGTGAAAGCAGTTTAGATAATCTACATGCTAGCCCAACTCAAGCGGTAGTTGGTAAAGGCTCATCAAACCCGTTGAAGGTTGGGGTTGGCCAATAAGTCAGCGCCTCCCACAGCGTTGCGGTTTAGTCTTTTCGATTAAAGAAGACACGAGTCGATTAAGGGTACTTTCCGAAACCTAAGAAGGGATTAAGCCAGCGCTCTGGCGTTGTAGGACGATCTCTTGCGGTAAGAGTACCAAGCCTATGTATTCAATATCATAGCAACAAGTCTAGAAGAGTTTCATTCTTCGGCCTAGCGTCCGCGTGGAGCGGATCTAGATAATCAGCGCTAGCCAATTCAAGCGGTAGTTGGTAAAGGCTAATCAAATCCGTTGATGGTGAGGGTTTGCCAAAAATCCTATAAGTATTATGGTTAATTATTTACGTGAAATAAAAGAATCATAATAAAACATAAAGAGGATGGAAATATGTTTTATTGATAAAGGTGAAGTTACACAAATTCTCTAAACATCAAATTTGTAGCAGCAAATTTCTGCTTCTCGATACTTTATTGTGGAAAGCTTGTTGGAGTTCCTCGGCTTCACCTGAAAGTCTCCTCATTGCTATTAAGGGTCTTTCGCGGTCTCCTCCTCGACCCGACCGGCTTACGCTTTGAGAACTCAAGCTTCTCGGACATGGCGCAGAGTC
This sequence comes from Asparagus setaceus, assembly GCA_012295165.1. Classification (NCBI taxonomy): domain Eukaryota; kingdom Viridiplantae; phylum Streptophyta; class Magnoliopsida; order Asparagales; family Asparagaceae; genus Asparagus; species Asparagus setaceus. Next base: position 30,789,329 of record CM022710.1, read on the forward strand.
TCCTCCTTGTTGGCCTTAATCGCTTCAAGATGATCAGACTCTCCCTGCAGGCTTGAAGTTCTGTTCGAGCTCTACTATTCTCGCTTCTCCGGCTGACACAAGGCGAAAATGTCCCAGGAAGATGAAACCCGGTGGCAGCGATCTCAAATGATGCCTGGTCTGGCGCATCCCGAACCCGAGTCCGGTAAAGCGGGCATCAGCCAAGGCTGTCGAGGCGAGCCTCGTCTCTGTCTCCACATATGAGGAAAGCGACGCCTCAAATCTTCTTGAGACCGGCTTAACCTCCAAATGGTCAAGGTCATCGGCAATAGCACGGGCCAACTCTGAATAACCGCCTCTCGTATCGTGGTTACCCTAGGATCGAGGAATGGTCGGAGGCGGCGAAGAAAGCACGGTAGAGAAGTGTCTACCACTATGGCCAAATAGGAAAAGAAACGAGCAATTTCCACGGGATAATAAGCAGAGATGGATGGTCGTCGGACATCAAAGCTCTCACTAAGTCCGCGAAGAGTAAATTGTGAGGCCTGCGAAAAGGAAGAAAAAGTTAAAACCCCCAAAACAAAATCAACATGAGTATTGGCGTGGAAGGATCATACGTAGAGCCGGCTCCTTGCCCTAATGAAACGGTGAAGCGGCGGCGGTCGGTGGCGCATCAGATCTCAATCGGTATCTCAACACGCGTCGACATATCAGCGGTTGCGGAACGACTCTGGAGGAATAATAGCCTCAATGTCACGGGGCGAGTCTACGTTATCAAATGGGAGACATTTTGATCATAGGCGAACTATTTAAAATTGAATAGTCCTATGATTATCGGGAAGGAAGCTTTACCTTCAAAGGAATGCGCCCGATATCCCTAGGAATTCCTAACTCAAGCTTCGATGTCGCCGGGAGGAGGGCGTCTGGGAATAAATCGCGCATCAAATCCTCGAACTCCTCCATCGAAAAAGGCATAAGAGTGTGAAGTATAGATGAGAGCTGGGAAACAAATTTCATGTCTTTGCAAGTGATGTGCGGGTAGAAGAATACCAATATTAGGCGAGGCGGAGTTTCCAATCTGGTCCTATCTTGGTATTCTCGGGCTCTCAGATCCTGACTCAGAGTACTTGCTCCACGAGGCTGGATCACGGCAAAGTCGAGGGAAGGAAAATCAAAATTGGCATCCCCATCAAATTCTGCGAGGAAATGCGTGAGAATCATAAAAGGCCGGCCTAGGTTAGAAGAATAGGAGGGTATGGGTATTTATAACAACTTCTAATGGGCCCAAACCAATTCTAATTAGAACTCTAATCAGCCCCTAATTAGGAGTTCTAATTGGAACCTTATCCGGATGTCAAAATAAGTGCCAAATCAGTCCGTTGATTGGCTCCTACCCCTCCGCTATATTTGGAAAGATTAGAAGATTTATTCGGCGAGAATAACACCTTGCGAAGGCCCATCGACGCCAATCAAACGCGTCGCCCAATCCTACTCCAACTAGGATTACGAGTATAAACTGTTCCTAATTTATCGAAAGTTCAGGAAGAATATTTTCACAAAAAAATATTCTCGGGGATAACTTCGATTATATGAGTTGCATCGGCCATTCAGCGAGTAAGCCTAATCCTACTCCAACTAGGATTACGGTATAAGCTGTTCCTAATTTATCGAGAAGTTCGAATATTTTCACAAAAATATTCTGGGGATAACTTTCGATATGCGGTTATCGGCCATTCAGCGTCGCCCAATCCTACTCCGACTGGATTACGGTATAAAGCGTTTCCTAATTTATCGAGAAGTTCGGAAGAATATTTTCACAAAAATATTCACCGAGGGATAACTTCGATATGCGGATATCGGCGCCAATCAGCGTGTAAGCCTAATCTACTCAACTAGGATTACAGTATATTTGTTCCTAATTTATCGAAGTTCGGGAAGAATATTTTCACAAAAATATTCTCGGGGATAACTTCGATTATGCGGATGCATCGGCCATTCAGCGTGTTAATCCTACTCCAACTAGGATTACAGTATAAAGCTGTTTCCTAATTTATAGAAGTTCGGAAGAATATTTTCACAAAAATACTCGAGGATAACTTCGATTATGCGGATGCATCGGCCAATCAGCGTCGCTAATCCTACTCAACTAGGATTACAGTATAAAGCTTTCCTAATTTATCGAGAAGTTCGGAAGAATATTTTCACAAAAATATTCACGGGGATAACTTCGATTATGCGGATACATCGGCCATTCAGCGCGTGGCCCAATCCTACTCAACTAGGATTACAGTATAAACTGTTTCCTAATTTGTCGAGAAGTTCGGAAGAATATTTTCACAAAAATATTCTCGAGGATAACTTCGATTATGCGGATGCATCGGCGCCAATCAGCGGCGTCGCCTAATCCTACTCCAACTAGGATTACAGTATATGTTTCCTAATTTGTGAAGTTCAGGAAGAATATTTTCACAAAAATATATTCTTAGGGATAATTTCGATAAATGCCGGATCATCGGCCAATCAGCGTGCCTAATCCTACTCAACTAGGATTATGAGTATAAGCTGTTTCCCAATTTAATGAGAAGTTCACGGAGAATATTACCATGTTCTTAAGGATAACTTCGATAATCTTCAATTTCCTCGGCTGTGGAAAAATTGATTACGGCGAGGCTTATATGGAAGCGAACAGCGCGTTCTACCTTGAAGAACTCCCCATTTGTATCGATCTTGATTCGTGCATGCTTGCCGAGGCCTACCAATCGGCAATTGAGGTGGAACAAATCGGGAAGAATACCTCCCGCGTGGATGAATACACTCCAACAAGGAGTATCGATGGCGGCGCCAACCCGTGGCGTCGTCGGCGAAGGATTCACCGATCAGCGGTTGGATCCACGTAAGATCATACGCCGATCAGCAGCGTTGCACTCGCCGATTAAAGGCTAACCCATATAGTTTGAAGCCAATTAGCGCGTCGTAGTGAACAACCCACCGACACGAGTCAACAACAAATGAACTCAATTAGCTCAGGACCGAGGGTTCAACAATCAAGCAATAAATGCATTGCCCCGGTATCCAAAGCGCTGGGAGACACGGAGAATTGGAGGAATCAAATCTGCGACCAATCTCAAAAAGAAATTTATCTACCGACTTACGGCTAAGATCGACAGCGGTCGGACAAAAATGCGATGCAAGTAATACCTTGACAATCCTACAAAGCGGAAAGGCGAAAGGGTGGAGAGATCAAGCGCCAAGGTCATTCACAAGTCCCATCCGCCCGTCGAAGGGTGAAGGGCTCATCATGTCAAAGCATCGGACTTCGCCAAAGAATGCGAGGCGAGGCGCTTTGGAGAATATCTGTGGGCATAAAAATTGCTTGTCAATACAGAAAGACTTCGTAGCGATGGGTTGACAAGCGGCGATCCATTCGACAAATGGCGCGCCGCATAGCGTGGGGTTAATGAACATAGAGTGGGTGTGAAGGCGTCTGAATCAGCGAGACTTCGTGTTATGGAATGAATCAACAAGCGAAGCTTCGTGAGATCGTCGGTTCGAGCGTCAGCGAATCGGTTGAACATCGACCGATCGTCGCAAACGCCGTTGGCGGGATGAAACCAATCAAAGCGAACCAAGCGGACTTAGAGCAGCGACAACAAGATCGGAATGGGCGTCGCGGAAAAGTCGAAAACCAAAGAAGCCAAAGCGGCGTCGGCGAAACCGGACACCGTTTGGTGTCGACCAATGGCGGACACCAAATGGTGTCGGTCAAGGCGGACACCATAGGTGTCGCCGGACACCAAATGGTGTCGGTCAAGGCGGACACCATAGGTGTCGCCGGACACAAATGGTGTCCGCCGGACACCATTGGTGTCGCCGGACGCAAATGGTGTCCGGCGGCCAAAACTCCCCTCTCTCCCTCTTGTTTTCCTATAAATAGTGAGGGGTGCTCATTCTTGAGGTGGATTTTTGGAGATTGGATTTTACGATATTCTTGAGAGCCCTCGCGAGATCCACGAGCCGTCGGCTACAGTCCGAGCAGAAGCGAGTACGGCGAATCTACAAACCGCGAGGTAGCGAACTTCGAATTGACTCTGGTCAGTTGTGATTTCTCCTAGTAGATCTCACCGCTCGTGATCCTCTCGCCGTGAGTCACGATCCCGAAGGCGATCCTCTCGCCGTGAGTGTGATCCCCTGGTCGTCATTTCCTTGAAAGCGAGCCTTCCGTCTGTAGTTCGAACGGGTTTCCACGGATGCGAATTGCGGTAGTCCGCGGACGAACAAAAGTCCGACACGGGCAAAGAACCCGCATGGCGAGGATCCCGTAAAATAGAGATCCTCGTGTTTGTTCATAAAGGAAGAAGTTGTAATTTTTGTTTTATTATGCGCTGAAATAAAAGGCATTTTCTTTTGTTTGAATTTTGTTGTAGGCCAGGAAGGTAGCGAGTTCAAGCGAGCAATGAATAACAAGTCTACTTTTCCATGAGCGGCCGAAGATGACTTTCCTCTTCCAATCAGCGATGTCATAGTCGACAATGCGTGTGGATTTGAAGAATGTCATTCATGGATGGTTTCGGGTTACAATCAGATCAAGATGCACCGATGGCCAAGCACGGCGTTCGAATGCCTATCGGTATATATTGCTACGGTCATGCGTTCGGCCTCAAAATGCGACGCGTACGGCCGGCGATGACTAAAATTTTCGGGATCATCTCAGGAAAAGCGGTCGAATGCTACGTCGATGACTTAGTCGTGGCGGTGACAAAGGAGATCCGTCAAAGATCTTAGGGCGGTATTGAACTCATGCGGACTCATCGGCTAAAGATGAACCACCAAATCCTTCCTTGGGATGTCGGTGGCAAGTTCCCGGTTTTGTCATCACCGACAAAGGAATCCCGTCGATCGACAAAGTGAAAGCGATTCAAGAGTTGCAACCTCAGAAATGCGAGAGAACTTCGGGGGTTACAAGAGGCGATTAGCGTACATCCGGCGGTTCATATCGAACCTATCGGGGAAGTGCCAACCGTTCTCAAAGTTGAACAAGAAGAGCGTGTCATATATTTGGGGCGGCCTTTTGCCAAGGCATTCGAAGAGATCAAGTCTTATCTCGCTAAACCTCTGTTCTTGTTGCAGCGATGCGGAAAACCGTTTTGATCACGTCAAGGCAGCGGATCACTTTCGTTAAGCGCTTTACTCGCGCCAAGGCGGCGGCGGTCCGCGAGCGGCGATGTATTACAGGCGAACATTAGTGGTCTTTGAGTCTCGATATCAATGGTGAAGCGGTGCCTTGCATTAGTGTTAGCGATTGAAGAATCGCGACACTATTTAGTCGGACAAACAATTTATGTTATCTCTAGCGTAAATCCGGTCGAATATTTATGACCAGCCGGCCTCAATGAGTTGGCGTTTGGCGAAATGGGCCTTGCTCTTGTCCCAATATGACTTGTATTTCAAACAACGAAGTCGGTCAAAGGACAAGCGATTTGTGATCTCTTGGTACCCGACCCGACGGCGGGCAGTTGAGCTATATGATGATCTTAGGATGAAGTCCGCGAAGTTAACACTACATCGCACCAACAAATATGGCGATTGTATTTTGATGGAGCTTCTCGGGCCACCAATGTGGCGAGTACCCGGATGTTCTAAAATCTCATTTGGAGTCGGAGTTGTCTTGATTTCCCAGGGAATCATGTCATGCCCGTGCATATTCACTCACGAACCTGTTCTAATAGCGTAGCGAATACAGCGCTACTTATTGGACTTAGTTTAGCCAAAGAATTTGGGGTCGAATATCTCGAAGCGTCTGGCGATTCGCAATTGATAGTTAAGTAGGTTAGGTGGTGACTCTGAAGTCGGGAATCGGATCTAATCCTATCATCGGATAGGCTGTTGAAATAGCGACTCATTGAAGAGTTTTCATCGAATATATCCAGCGCCTCAAAAGCGCTTATGCGGATGCTGGCGGCGTTAGGCGTGTCGTTAGCACAACCTTAGAGACCGAGCAACTAGTTACGGTCGGGACTCACCAACTCTTACGTACCATTATACGATGAGGCACAAGAAGATAAAGGGCTAGTTACCAAGAAGTACATGCAACCCAAACCAAGTTGGAGCCGAGATTGGCTTTCCTATCATCGACTCGTCTTACATGGCTGGGAAGGCGTGAGGGAAGAGTCAATCGGCGAAGAGCTCAAGATTCTTTATGACACGAAACCCGGATGTTATACCGTCAGTGCGATGGTCTTTGCTCCGATGCCTCTCAAACAAAGAGGTAGGAGAGGTCCTTCGGGAAGCACCACGAAGGTGAATGTGGTGCACACGGCTGGTCCCAAGCTCTACGATCGAATCGGAGAATGGGCTACTTTTGGCCAACAATGATTAATGGCCTTGTCGATGCATTTCGGAAATGCCAGCGTGTCAAATTCCGCGAATTATATGCATCGACCTCTGGGTTGCATCCTTCGGCCACATCGGCCATTGAGACATGGGAATGGGCGTTGTAGGTCCCATTTTCCTCCGTCGGTTAAAGGAGATCGGTTTATTCTAGCGATTACCGACTACTTCTCCAAGCGGTGAAGCAATCCGCTAAAGAGGTCAAAGTACGTCATCAAGTTTATCAAACACCATGTCATCTATCGACCACGGTGTCCCAAGGCGGATCGTGCATGACGGTCCCCAATTCATCGGCAATTCCTTCATCGGGTTTTGCGAAAAGTTCAAGATACAAGATGTCACCGTCAGCGGCTTATAATCCGGCGACAAATGGATTAGCGAAGCATTGAAGAAGATCGACACTATTTATCGGACAAACAATTTATGTTATCTCTAGCGTGAATCCGGTCGAATATTTATGACGGCCGACCTCAATGAGTTGGCGTTTGGCCAATAGCCTTGCTCTTGTCCCAATATGACTTGTATTTCCAAACGAAGTCGATCAAAGGACAAGCGATTTGTGATCTCTTGGTACGCCGGTAGGCGGCGGGCCGGTTGAGCTATATGATGATCTTAGGATGAAGTCCGCGAAGTTAACACTACATGCACCACAAATATGGCGTTTGATGATGGAGCTTCTCGGGCCACCAATGTGGCGAGTACCCCGGATGTTCTAAAATCTCGGCGGTCGGGTTGTCTTGATTTCCCAGGGGAATCATGTCATGCCCGTGCATATTCACTCACCGAACCTATAGCGTAGCCCGTACAGCGCTACTTATTGGACTTAGTTTAGCCAAAGGAGGGGGTCGAATATCTCGGCGTGCGGCGATTCGCGAATTGATAGTTAAGTAGGTTAGGTGGTGACTCTGAAGTCGGGAATCGGATCTAATCCCTATCATCGGATTTGTTGAAATAAGCGGACTCATTGAAGAGTTTTCATCGAATATATCGCGCCTCCAAAAGCGCTTATCTTGGATGCTGCTTGGCGTTAGTGTGTTAGCACAACCAGAGCCAGAGAGCAACTAGTTACGGTCGGGACTCACCAACTCTTACGTACCCATTATCACGATGAGGCACAAGAAGATAAAGGGCTAGTTACCAAGTACATACAACCCAAACCAAGTTGGAGCCAGAGATTGGCTTTCCTATCATCCGACTCGTCTTACATGGCATTCTGGGAAGGCGTGAGGAAGAAGAGTCAATCGTGAAAGCTCAAAGATTCTTTATGACGCGAGGAAACCGGATGTTATACCGTCGAGAGTACGATGGTCTTTGCTCCGATGCCTCTCAAGGGTAGGAGAGGTCCTTGGGGGAAGCACAAGAAGGTAATGTGGTGCACACACTGGTCCCAAGCTCTACGATCGAATCGAGGAGAATGGGCTACTTTTGGCCAACAATGATTAATGGCGGTCGATGCGGCTTCGGAAATGCAGCGTGTCAAATTCGCGCGAATTATATGCATCGACCTCGGCGATTGCATCGCCGGCCACATCACGGCCATTGAGACATGGGGAATGGGCGTTGTAGGTCCCATTTTCCTCCGTCGATTAAAGGAGATCGGTTTATTCTAGCGATTACGACTACTTCTCCAAGCGGTGGCAATCCGCTAAAGGAGGTCAAAGCGTACCGTCATCAAGTTTATCAAACACCATGTCATCTATCGACACGGTGTCCCAAGGCGGTCGTGCATGACAAGGTCCCCATTCATCGGCAATTCCTTCATCGGGTTTTGCGAAAAGTTCAAGATACAAGATGTCGTCAAGCGGCTTATAATCCGGCAAATGGATTGGCTGAAGCATTCAACAAGATGATTATCAAAATTACAGCGAAGCTTGTGAAGGTAACAGCGGGCTGGGATGATAAACTTCGAGCACTCGTGTCGCCTGGTATGCATATGGCGGAGAGACCGTACTCCACGGTTTCACGGGTCGCAGCGATTCTCCGTTGGAGATCCAGAATCCGTCACCGTATAAGCCCTTTCAAGAGATGGCGGCCAGAAGAACAACATCAAAATGTCTCGAGAAGAGCTTGAGATGTTAGATGACGCTGGAGGCTCAACAATGCATTGAGTTCTGAGCTAGGATGTCGAGGGCTTTCAACAAGAAAGTTCATTGAGAACCTTTAGAAGAGATTTGGTCCCATTTTGCTCGGCGAATAATCCTCACTTCCAGAAGAAAGGTAAATTGAACCCTAAATGGGAGGGTCGTTTGTAATAAGCGGTCTACTCTAATGGTGCATACAGCCTAATTACCCAAAATGGCGGCCAGGCAATTATCTTAGATAAATGGGAAGTTCACGAAGTATCTTCGGGATAACCCATTCAGCGGGAAGTTCCTCGTGGGATGTGTTACCCACTTTCCTTGAGGATAACCCTAAATTTATCCTCCATCATAATTTCCCCACCGATCAAATTCCTTGTGGTGGGCCTACAAATTACGGTACATTACCAAATCCCCTCTTGATTCCTTCTATGAACAAGAGGCCCACTCAAAATTCCTTTCATGGAGATAGAATATAAAGATCTTCCTCTCCAAGCGTAAGATCCCTTCGTGATAAGCGGAAGGGTTCTATCCATCTTTCATCCTAGGTAGCGCCGGTGAAGGTATCGTAGGGATTTTGAGACCGGGTTGTCCGTGAAGGTCACACGAGTCTCTTCGGTTCTCGGTGGAGATCCCTCTTAGTTCCATCTTCATCCTAGGTAGCGCCGATTGAAGGTATCTTGTAGGGATTTTCGAACCGGGTTGTCCGGTGAAGGTCACGAGTCTCTTCGGTTCTCGGAGTGGAGATCCACTCTTAGTTCCATCTGTCATCCTAGGTAGCGCCGGTGAAGGTATGCAGGGATTTTCAGACCAGGTTGTCGGTGAAGGTCGCTGAGTCTTTCGGTTCGGGTGGAGATCCACTCTTAGTTCCATCTTCATCTTAGGTAGCGCCGGTGAAGGTATCTTGTAGGGATTTTCGAACCGGTTGTCCGTGAAGGTCACGAGTCTTCGGTTCTCGGTGGAATCCACTCTTAGTTCCATCTTCATCTTAGGTAGCCGGTGAAGGTATCTTGTAGGGATTTTCGGACCGGGTTGTCCGGTGAAGGTCGCTGAGTCTCTTCGGTTCAGTGGAGATCCTCTTAGTTCCATCTTCATTCTAGGTAGCGCCGATTGAAGGTATCTTGTAGGGATTTTCGGACCGAGGTTGTCCGTGAAGGTCACTGAGTCTTTCGGTTCTCAGTGGAGATCCCTCTTAGTTCCATCTTCATCTTAGGTAGCACCGGTGAAGGTATCTTGTAGGATTTTGGACCAGGTTGTCCGTGAAGGTCGCTGAGTCTTTTAGGTTCTCGGTGGAATCCTCTTAGTTCCATCTTCATCTAGGTAGCGCCGATTGAAGGTATCTTGTGGGATTTTGGACCGGGTTGTCCGTGAAGGTCGCTGAGTCTTTCGGTTCTCGGTGGAGATCCCTCTTAGTTCCATCTTCATCTTAGGTAGCGCCGGTGAAGGTATCGTCGGGATTTTCGGACCAGGTTGTCCGTGAAGGTGCTTGAGTCTCTTCGGTTCAGTGGAGATCCACTCTTAGTTCCATCTTCATCTCGAGGTAGCGCCGGTGAAGGTATGTCTTAGGGATTTTCGGAACCGGGTTGTCCGTGAAGGTCGCTGAGTCTCTTCGGTTCTCGGAGTGGAGATCCACTCTTAGTTCCATCTTCATCTTAGGTAGCCGGTGAAGGTATCTTGTAGGATTTTCGAACCGGGTTGTCCAGTGAAGGTCACGAGTCTTTTCGGTTCTCGGTGGAATCCACTCTTAGTTCCATCTTCATCTCGGTGGCGCCGGTGAAGGTATCGTCGGGATTTTGGACCAGTTGTCCGTGAAGGTCGCTGAGTCTCTTCGGTTCTCGGTGGAGATCCACTCTTAGTTCCATCTTCATCTCGGTGGCGCCGGTGAAGGTATTGTAGGGATTTTCGGACCAGGTTGTCCGTGAAGGTCGCTGAGTCTCTTCGGTTCTCGGTGGAGATCCACTCTTAGTTCCATCTTCATCTCGGTGGCGCCGGTGAAGGTATGCAGGGATTTTCGGACCAGGTTGTCCGGTGAAGGTCGCTGAGTCTCTTCGGTTCTCGGTGGAATCCACTCTTAGTTCCATCTTCATCTTAGGTAGCGCCCGTGAAGGTATGTAGGGATTTTCGGACCAGTTGTCCGTGAAGGTCGCTGAGTCTCTTCGGTTCTCGGTGGAGATCCACTCTTAGTTCCATCTTCATCTTAGGTAGCGCCGGTGAAGGTATCTTGTAGGATTTTCGGAACCGGGTTGTCCGTGAAGGTCGCTGAGTCTCTTCGGTTCTCGGTGGAGATCCACTCTTAGTTCCATCTTCATCTCGGTAGCGCCCGTGAAGGTATGTCTTGGGATTTTCGGACCGGGTTGTCCGTGAAGGTGCTGAGTCTCTTCGGTTCTCGGTGGAATCCTCTTAGTTCCATCTTCATCTCGGTAGCGCCGGTGAAGGTATCTTGTAGGATTTTCGGACCAGGTTGTCCGGTGAAGGTCGCTGAGTCTCTTCGGTTCTCGGTGGAGATCCACTCTTAGTTCCATCTTCATCTCGGTGGCGCCGGTGAAGGTATGTCGGGATTTTAAGATCGGGTTGTCCGTGAAGGTCGCTGAGTCTTCGGTTCTCGGTGGAGATCCACTCTTAGTTCCATCTTCATCTCGGTGGCGCCGGTGAAGGTATGCAGGGATTTTCAGACCCAGTGAGTCCGTGGGTGGAGTCTTTTCGATTCAAGAGCGAAAGAATCTGGCTGTCGACCTCATCAGGAAATAGAACACATTCTTCCTTTCCCACCTCAATCAATCTTCCTCGGTTGGTCATTCTCCGGTCAAAGAGGACACGAGTTGATTAAGGGCATTTTATCCGAAGCCTAAGAAGGGATAAAGCCAGCGCCTCACCGCAGCGTTGCGGTTTAGTCTTTCTCCGATTGAAGAAGACACGAGTTGATTAAGGGTATTTTATCCGAAGCCTAAGAAGGGATAAAGCCAGCGCCTCACCGCAGCGTTGCGGTTTAGTCTTTTAGATTGAAGAAGACACGAGTTGATTAAGGGTATTTTATCCGAAGCCTAAGAAGGGATGAGTCGTGTAACCGCGTGTTGCGGTTAGTCTTCAGTGAAAAGAGCCGAAGCCTCATTATTCAACATCGTAGCATTAAGTCTAAAGAGTTTCATTCTTTTAGCACAGCGTTGTGTGTAGAGCGGTTTAGACAATCTACATGCTAGCCAACTCAAGCGGTAGTTGGTAAAGGCTCATCAAACCCGTTGAAGGTTGGGGTTGGCCAATAACCTAAAGTCAGCGCCTCACCGCAGCGTTGCGGTTTAGTCTTTCTCGATTGAAGAAGACACGAGTTGATTACGGGGTATTTTATCCGAAGCCTAAGAAGGGATAAAGCCAGCCTCACAGCGTTGCGGTTTAGTCTTTTAGATTGAAGAAGACACGAGTTGATTAAGGGTATTTAGTCCGAAGCCTAAGGAGGGGCGAGTCACGATGTAACGCAGCGTTGCGGGTTGTCTCTTGCCGTAAAGAGTCACGAAGCCTATGTATTGATATCATAGCAATAAGTCTAGAAGAGTTTCATTCTTTTAGCACAGCGTCCGTCGCGGAGCGGATCGATAATCCGCCGCGCTAGCCCAACTCAAGCGGTGGTTGGTAAAGGCTAATCAAACCCGTTGATGGTGAGGGTTTGCCAAAATCCTATAAGTATTATGGTTAATTATTTACGGAAGTAAAAGAATCATAATAAATAATAAATCTTATTCAAGGAGCTACAAGCTGTTTAAACATCAAGTCTATGACAAAGGATGTGTTGTTCAGTGAGACACTTTCCATTGTAAGCACTGGTGGAGTTCTTCACCGCAACTTCGGCTCTGAAGGACTCCTCATCGGTGTTGGTGTCTTCATGGTTGCCTCCTCGAGCTCGGCCGGTTTACGCCCGACGGTCGAGCTCCTAGGCATAGCGGTTGAGGGCTTCTTCCTTGTTGGCCTTGGCGGCTCAAACCATCATCTTATCTTCCTCGGCATGGAGCTCTCCACGCGATATTATCCTCTCCGCTTTTCGCCGCGATATCGGTGCGGATGTGGCTTAGGGAAGAATATGTTTCGCAACAACCGCTCCGGCGTGGTCTCTCGCATCACGGACCTGAGCCGGGTAAAACCACGAGCATCGGCCATGCCTCTAAGCGTCGCGTCGGTCGGCGGCTATGTATGAAAGCCCCAGCCGCCCGCAGCTCTTGCGGTCTGGGCTGTCCCTCGGATGGTAGTCGTCAACAATAGCTGAGCGGCCGGGGTAACCATATCGTATCAAAATCAGGGGATCAAGCGATGCTGGCGATGAAGAGCCGCCATGAAGGACCTTTTCGATCACGGTGTTCACGGAGAGAGAAAGAATGGCGTATTTCAAGCGGATAATAAGATGGGATGGATCTTCATCGGCATCAACGCTCTCGCCGGATCATGGAGTGAGATGTAGGCTCTGCCGCGAGGAAAAGAGGACTTTAGAATTTTTAGTAAAAATTGGCGAAAGCTTATTTGGCTAAAGACCCTTACCGTCTCCTTGATTGTAGCTTGAGGCTAGCGAGTCTACAGGCGTATCTATATTTGGGATCTTTGTCAGCCGATTTGAACCCTCGGGTGCTCATCTATCTCAGCGATTATTTGTGGTGATTAGAAAGCGTGAAGAGGTACCTACGCTACAAAGGGAATGTCTCCGACCTCTTTTAATTATAGTGGTATTGGCCAAGCCGGGTCTATAATTAGTGAAGAGAAAGTTCATACCTTCTTGGGGATAGTAGCCGGGTAAATCCTCACCAAGGGTATCTCCATCTTGTGACCAGCGTAGCAAGTCATCCATGGAAGTGTTGCCATATAAGCGAGATCCACGAAATCTTCCATGGAGAGTGCGAAAAAAAAGGCATTAGGAAGGCGAGATGCAATTAAGGCAAACAATAGGTAAAGCTACATACCTCCTATAGTGGAGTTAGCTTGCCTAGTCTCGGCTTGTGCATTTGTCTCCCCGCAATCTCTCTAAAGAGCAAAAGTAAAGAGGCAATTAGTGGGGGTACAAATCCGGAGTCATTCCATTCTAGCATTAAGCCACCCGAGAGGAATTCGATGTTAGAATGCACAGGTCGCGGATCGAGGTCCTACATCGACCTCCTCACGCCATAGCTCCATACATTTGTTGGTAAAACTTGGCTCGGCATGGCGAGCAGGACTTCAGCGGGGTATTGGGGAGGAAAATCAAAGCAGGATCATAATCTGAAACGCATGCAAATAAAAATGTCGGTCTCAAAAGCGAAAATTTCGAGGTTACATCCAGGTGAATTGTTACCTCCGTCCTTGTTGGATCATTACTAGTCAAGTCTATATAAAGGGGCAGGGATTCCAGCTTGATTCTTATGGGCTAACCTCTTTCGTTTAACCCCTTGAGAGGGTCGAAATTCTTCCTCTTAAATGATTTTTGAAAATTCAATTGGATGAAAATCTAATGGAAAGGATGAGAAAGCGAAAGGGAAAAGGAGAAGATGCCGAGGTCCTTCTCATGACTGACCTAAAACGGTCCTCTCCTAAAGTAGCGTCGTCGAGTTGTGGAATTCCTCCTCGACCTCACTCGTTTGATAAGATTGGCGGCTTCCTCTACGAGCGAAGAATCTGCGGCGTTTGAATCTGGGCTTCATAGCGATGCCCGGCTACCGGATCTGAGATGGCCCTCCACGGGGGCTGGTTCGTTGGCTACTAATAGCCAACTACAATGAAGGAATGTCGAGCTCCGGTGGCCGGTCGAGCTCGGAGGCTGAACCTAACTGCCGTACACCCCATGGCGCTCCACAACCATGCTCGAAGGCCATCCACAAGTCCACCGAGTGCGGGTACTGTGATTCGGGGTTCCCAACATAAAGTTGGTCATTAACGAGCTGGCGAGAAAACGAGGGAAAATAAGGCTCAATGAAGCATTCCTCACTTACTTCGGAAGGTGAGATACTCGGCGATATTCACTAACCGGTTGAAATAGCCAATGTTAAGTGAAGTCTGGCGTGTCTTGGCACCTCCTCGTCGACCAAGGACTCACCATATTGACCCGGAGAATCGAGGAAAACATCGGAAAAGATCCACCTTTGTGAATGCGCATCGTTTCTTGATCTCGCAAAACCGCCCTTCCATGCAATCCTCTACGGTAAAGAAGTAGGCGAATCATGGAACCCGGTGCCGACATCATGTCGGGCGATGAAACCAACCGGGTCATCAAATAGGTATATGGGAGCTCTACCGGACGGAAGGGATGCGATGATGGCTCGTCCTTTCTCACGAAGCTTGCTTCGAACTATGCGCAATCCGCGGTGAATCTGCGCCACCATCAGGAAGGAGAGTTCCTTCTTGTGGCTGAGTTGAGCTGCGGATAAGGACCTCCAAAGGTAAAGCATCATCAGTTGATATGGAACCACACACTTCTTGAGCGGTGCAAGATAGCACTGCTAGAAAGTTGTCGGTGGGATAAGGCTTCATAGCATGCCGCGAAAGTGCATAAACTTGGTCCACGAAGGAAAGCCTTCTTTGGCGTAGGCGAGTGTATAAGAGTTAGCCTCGGACTTCTCGATCAGTTCATTAACCTTGAAGGAGTGGCGGTGATAGTTCACATATTTCCTCGCCCGATTGTCCTCCAAATCTTTGGAACAAGTAGTGTGGCTGCCCGGACTCACTGCGATTTCCTCTTAGCGCAAGAGTTGAGATTGGGCGAGCTATATGGTAATGACAAGTGAGATCCCATAAAGTCTTATAACGATGGGGCGTCGTTCCTTGGTAGGCTCGGTTCGATTGGAGGAAAGTACTCGATATAGCATCTTCCCCATGGGTAGACACGAAATCTGGTACATCTCATGCAAAGCCAACCCCTTCGCCATGTTTGGTGAAAAGCGTATTAGTCTGGATTATAAAGCTCGAATAAGGTAAAGAAATGGTTGGCGATTGGAAGGCCATACATGGTGGCGCGAATGGCTGAATCTGACCGCAAACGAAGTTCTCCATCCCATCGGTGAGGGCGTAGCGGTCGAGCGACCCACCGGTGCTTACTTGAGTGTACCCGGTAGAAGAATCTATGGTAGACGGCGGCATCTCGCCCCAATTTAGCAAAGGCGATTCTTCAAAGTCGGCGGGAACAAAAGCTCATCGCGAGCGGTGTGTCGAGCCCTACAACCCAGGTGAAGGCGATGGCGATTCTGTTGGAACCGGAACCGAGCTGGCGGGTAATAAACCCACATGAATATGATCATGCTCCTCGGTCGGGGCCATGACATGCAGTGTCCGACATGGTGTCTAAGGTCGGTCAATGAGAGTTGGCGAGTATCAGAGGAATATACAAGGGGCCTCCGTCGTCTTTGTTCAACCACCTCTCCTCTCGATAAAATATCAGGATCCTGGCGAGTCGCGAATAGATAATCTGTCTTTAAAGGTTGATAGAGCTGGTGTCCCTTCTGGCGGCGCATGGTGTGACGTGTCCGGAGCGAGAACTCCCCTCATCTGACTGGATCGTCTCGCTGATGTCGAGGCGTCATCGGCGAGATAAAAATCGCGGGATCATCACACATGGAATAATAGTCACTATGGCGTCCATCGACCAGCGTAGGCTGGAAAAGCTCGAGGAATAATCAAGCTGAAATCGAGAAAATACTCGGTTAGTAAATGGCGTTGAATTCATCTTACATAGATTGAGTCACGACCTTATAGCTTGGGTAGTGCAGGTGTGAAATCGCTCCGTTAAAAACATCGAACGGGTGATCTTTGAAGCCTCAATCCTCCACGAAGGAGAATCGGCTCTTCCCAATCGCCTCACAAAGGAAACGAAGCGGGGTCATAGCGAGCGTACACAATTTGAAGCCTCAATCCTCATGAAGGAGAATCTGGCTCTTCCCAATCGCCTCACAAAGGAGAGCGAAGCGGGGATACAAGCGCATATATGCGAAAATATGATGGCGGCGCACCCGAAAGAAGGCGTGCATTCCGCAGCGTCGTGCGAGTTGATCGACTCCTCAAAGCGCGTGATCTCCCGGCGACATCGGGCTGCAACAATACAACAAAAAGTCGGATACATGGCCAAAAATCAGCAAATAAAAGCGTCAAAAGATACACAATCCGATGCGAGAGAGAGACGGCGTCCGGCGGCCTTGGACGGACCAGCCTTGGCCTTGGCGCCAGCCAGCGGACACCGGCGCCTGGCCCCAGCCGCCAGCCCAGCAATGGCGTAAATGGTAGCGCCTGTATCCGACCTTGAAGCTGGCGCCAGCCGTAACCGCCCCGCCGCCGCCCATGATCCGCCGCCGCCTCGCGGACCGCCGCCCCTCGGTGCGTCTCCCCTCGCGATCTGCGACACTGCATGCACAAGAAAAAGAAAGAAAAAAAGAAAGTACTAAGTATGCATACCTTGTTGATCGAGGAAGAAAAAGCGGCGAGCGAGATGAAAACAAGAGAGAGAGAAGACGGGGGCGGCCTAGGTCAGCAATAAAGAGGGTTTGTGGGTATTTAT
Organism: Asparagus setaceus; assembly: GCA_012295165.1. Lineage (NCBI taxonomy): Eukaryota > Viridiplantae > Streptophyta > Magnoliopsida > Asparagales > Asparagaceae > Asparagus > Asparagus setaceus. The sequence goes on from CM022710.1 coordinate 30,806,264, forward strand.
AACAATCCCATGGACCCAATCCTCTTTGAATAAGGACTCTTATTTGGCAACAAGTAGGAATTCTAATTGGAGCCCAATTAGATATCAAAGGAACCAAATCTGCCCCTAATTAGGAGCCTAATTGGAACCTCAATTGGATGCCAAAACAATGCCAAATCAGTCCGTTAATGGCCTATCCTCTCGCTATATTTGGAAAGATTACGAAGGTTTATTGGCGAGGATAGCGCCTCCGAAGCCCCATCGGCCTAAAATCAGCAGCGTCGCTAATCTACTCAACTAGGATTACGGTATAAGCTGTTTCCTAATTTGTCGAGAAGTTCGGAAGAATATTTTCACAAAAATATTCTTAGGGATAACTTCGATCGATCGGTTGCATCGGCGCCGATCAGCGGCGTCGCCTAATCCTACTCAACTAGGATTACGGTATAAACTATTTCCTAATTTGTGAAGTTCAGGAAGAATATTCTCACAAGAAATATTCTTAGGGATAACTTCGATCATCACGAATTGCATCGGCCCGATCAGCAGCGTCGCCTAATCCTACAACTAGGATTACGGTATAAGCTGTTTCCTAATTTGAGAAGTTCAGGAAGAATATTTTCACAAAAATATTCTTAGGGATAACTTCGATCGTCTTGGATTACATCGGCGCAAATCAGCGTCGCCTAATCCTACTCAACTAGGATTCACAGTATAGCTGTTTCCTAATTTCGAGAAGTTCGGGAAGAATATTTTCACAAAAATATTCTTAGGGATAATAGATGCGGATTGCATCGGCGCCGATCAGCGTGCGCTAATCCTACTTCAACTAGGATTACGGTATAAGCTGTTTCCTAATTTATAGAAGTTCCGGAAGAATATTTTCACAAGAAATATTCTTAGGGATAACTTCGATCATCTGTGCATCGGCGATCAGCGTGCTAATCCTACTCAACTAGGATTACGGTATAAGCTGTTTCTAATTTATTGAAGTTTCGGAAGAATATTCTCACAAGAAATATTCTTAGGGATAACTTCGATCATCGCGAATACATCGGCGGCCGATCAGCGTGCGCTAATCTACTCCAACTAGGATTACAGTATAAAGCTGTTTCCTAATTTGTCGAGAAGTTCCGGAAGAATATTTTCACAAAAATATTCTTAGGGATCTTCGATCGATGCGTTGCATCGGCGCCAAAATCAGCGTCGCTAATCCTACTCCACTAGGATTCACAGTATAAGCGTTTCCTAATTTGTCGAGAAGTTCGGAAGAATATTTTCACAAAAATATTCTTAGGGATAACTTCGATCGTGCGGATGCATCGGCGTACGATCAGCGGCGTGCTAATCCTACTTCAACTAGGATTACGGTATTGCGTTCCTAATTTATCGAAGTTCCGGAAGAATATTTTCACAAGAAATATTCTTAGGGATAACTTCGATCATCGAGAATGCATCGGCGCCGATCAGCGTGTACTAATCCTACTCCAACTAGGATTACGGTATAAACTGTTTCCTAATTTATTGAAAGTTTCGGAAGAATATTCTCACAAAAATATTCTTAGGGATAACTTCGATCGTCTTGAGATTCCCGAAGCAAATCAGCAGCGTCGCCTTATCCTACTCAACTAGGATTCAAAGTATAAGCTGTTTCCTAATTTGTCGAAGTTCGGAAGAAATATTACAAGAAATATTCTTAGGGATAACTTCGATCGTCTTGAGATGCATCGGCCCGAGATCAGCGTCGCTAATCCTACTCACTGGGATTACAGTATAAAGCTGTTTCCAAATTTTCAGCGAGGAGTTCTGGAGAATAAACCCATATTCTTAAGGATAACTTCGATAACCATAATTTCCTCCACCATAATATCCAAGAGAGGAATAATCGGCGGCGTGAAAGTCATGGCGACCAGACGATATGTCGATCGAAAAACTTCACGTGCAGATAATCATCCCAACAGGTCAAAGCATCGACTTGGCTGAAGGCTAAGGCGATGGTTGAAAGCCAAATGGTCTCTGTTTCAACAAGGAATCCTCGGAGGATATCTCCATGAAAAGATCGATCCTCGGCGTGGTTAAACCAACAACACATGTGATGATGGAAGAATTAGCCGATTAAAGGTTATGAAATTCCATGTATCGAGCGACTAGCGTGTAAGCTAACAAGGAGTTCGCCGACATCGGATAAATCCAAAAGTCCGATGGTTAGTCAAACAACGACCGACCGAGTTACAAGCAAAACTCACCCACCAGCTTGAATCAAGATAATAGCCCGGTCGAACAATAAATCGTGCACCTGATCTTATCGGGAATCCTACAAAGAAGCTGGATGATCACGAAAGAATCGAAGACTTGAAGCTATCTCTTGGGACCCTCGGCGGCCGAAGGCGGGAACCATCATGTCCAAAGCAGGACTCATTAAAATTGAGGCGAGGCGCTGGAGGGCTATCATGGCGTTGAAAAATACTTACAGATCCTCGAAACCAACTTCGTGGCGAATCGTGCGAATGACAACATCGAATAATCTGAGGCGTCGAATCGTTAAGGCAGCGAACTTCGCGGCGAACCACGGCGTCACAAACCGGATTAACCGGACTTGAGCGGACGTCGGGTTTGAGCCGTTGAGCGGAATGAACCAAATTAGTCCGGTCAAGTATAGAGCGGAACCAAGCGAGAAGGCGAGCAGCGGAGAAACGATGAAACGGCATAAAGCGGCTGGCTGGCGCCTCGGCAACAGCGATTACCGACAGTGGCCAGAAGTGGCTCAACGCACAATGGTAAAGCCACGACCAACAAAGGCGGTGCCTCGACAAGTGGCGGGGCAGCCGACCTGCGGTAGAACCACCTCGACAACTTGGCGGTGGCTAAACCTGTAGCCGCACCTGACCAACTTGGCGAGCCACCTCGACCAACTTGGCGAGGTGGCTGGCAAGTATGGCGGCGGCCGATGCACCCCATTGTATAAATAGGGGGTCTGATTGTTCAAGAGAGTTTTTGGACTTGGCGGGACTTTGATGGTTTGGATATTCTCAAAGAGCTCTTGCGAGATCTACAAGCGTCGGCATAGTTAGAGCGGCATAAACCCGGTCGACGTCGGATCTGGCGAGATGGCGAATTAGGTCGAACTCTGAATACCCTCTAGATTAAGCTTAGATCTTAATCTCGGGGATATGTGTGATTTCTCCTAGTAGATCTCACCCGCTCGGTCCTCTCCCGTGAGTGTGATCCCCTCGAAACCGTTTCCTTTGTGAAGCGAGCCCTACATCTGTAGTTCGAACGGTCTCCACAGGATCGAATTGCGGTGGTCCGGACACAATAAGTCCGCGAGGCAAAGAACCCATGGCGAGGATCAGATATGATCCCGTGTTTGTTCACTAAGGATAAAAGTTGTAATCTTTTTGATTTTCATTATGCGCCTTAAAATAAAGGCATTTCTTTTGAATTCGTTGTAGGCCAAAGAAGGCGTAAGCAAAATTCAAATCAATGACAATCATCCAGGCTTTACATGAACATCCACCTTCGGAAATAGAATACATTCTTCCTTTCCACATCAATCTTATACCGGTTCAGTCATTCTCCGGTCAAAGAGGACACCAAGGCTCATCAAACCCGTTGAGGGGTTGGCCAATAACCTAAAGCCGGCGCCTCACCGCAGCGTTGCGGTTTAGTCTTTTAGATTGAAGAAGACACGAGTTTGATTAGGGTATTTTATCCGAAGCCTAAGAAGGGATAAAGCCAGCGCCTCACCGCAGCGTTGCGGTTTAGTCTTTTCGATTGAAGACACGAGTGCGATTAAGGGTATTTTATCGAAGCCTAAGAAGGGATAAAGCCAGCGCCTCACCGCAGCGTTGCGGGTTAGTCTTCGAGTGAAAAAAGCGAAGTCATTATTCAACATCGTAGCATTAAGTCTAAGAGTTTCATTCTTTTAGCACAACGTTGTGTGTAGAGCAGTTTAGACAATCTACATGCTAGCCCAACTCAAGCGGTAGTTGGTAAAGGCTCATCAAACCCGTTGAGTGGGGGTTGGCCAATAACCCTAAAGCCGGCGCCTCACCGCAGCGTTGCGGTTTAGTCTTTCCGATTGAAGAAGACACGAGTTTGATTACGGGGTATTTCATCCCGAAGCCTAAGAAGGATAAAGCCAGCGCCTCCTGCAGCGTTGCGGTTTAGTCTTTTCGATTGAAGAAGACACCGTGAGTTTGATTCTCGGGTATTTTATCCCAAGCCTAAGAAGGGATAAAGCCAGCGCCTCCTGCAGCGTTGCGGGTTAGTCTTCGAGTGAAAAAAGCGAAGTCATTATTCAACATCGTAGCATTAAGTCTAGAGAGTTTCATTCTTTTAGCACAGCGTTGTGTGTAGAGCGGTTTAGACAATCTACATGCTAGCCCAACTCAAGCGGTAGTTGGTAAAGGCTCATCAAACCCGTTGAGTGGGGTTGGCCAATAACCACGAAGCCAGCGCCTCACCGCAGCGTTGCGGTTTAGTCTTTTCGATTGAAGAAGACACGAGTTTGATTACGGGGTATTTCATCCGAAGCCTAAGAAGGGATGAGTCTACAGCGTAACAGCGTTCTTGGGTGGTCTCTTGCGGTAAAGAGTATGAAGCCTACGTTATTCAACATCGTAGCATTAAGTCTAAGAGAGTTTCATTCTTTTAGCACAGCGTCCGTCTTGAGCGGATCCGGATAATCAGCTAGCCCTTCGAGGCGGTAGTTGGTAAAGGCTAATCAAATCCGTTGGCGGTGAGGTTTGCCAAAATCCTATAAGTATTATGGTTAATTATTTACGGCGAAATAAAAGAATCATAATAAAAAGAAAAAAAGGGGACATAAATCCTTAAACATCAAATTCACGAGAGCGAATTTGTTATACTTTATCGATGAAAGTTCTTTGAAGTTCAGCTTGAGCTTCGACCACGAAGGACTCCTGTTGCTATTAAGGGCCTTGATCTCCTTCGATGTCGACCAGCTCCTGCTTCGAGAGTTCAAATTTCTCGGGCATGATCACAAGAATCTCTTCTTTGTTGGCCTTCGTCAGCTTCAAGATGATCAGACTCTCACTCGCCGCTTGAAGTTCCTGTTCGAGCTCTACCATCCTCACTTCTCTAGCAGCGACACAAGATCGAAAATGTCCCACAGAAGATGAAACTTCAGCGACAGCAGTCTCCAAATGATGCACCCGGTCTCGCTGTATTTGAACTTCGAGTTTGGCATCCTGCCAAGCTGTCAGGCGAGCCGCTGTCTTTGTCTCTATATATGAGGGGAGCCCGGCTGCCTCAAAATCTTGTAGACTTTGGAGCTTAACCTCCGAATGGTCGAAATCATCAGCAACGGCCTGGGCAAACTCGATCTTCCAAATATTCTCCCATGTTGCTTAATCCTACTCAATCGAGAACACAGTATAAAGCTGTTTCCTAATTAGTAGAAGTTCGAAAGAATATTTCCATAAAAATATTCTTAGGGATAACTTCGATCGTCTTGGATTACATCGGCGCCGATCAGCAGCGTCGCTAATGCTACTCAAATAGGATTACAGTATAAACTAGTTCCTAATTCTTAGCGAGAAGTTCTGGAGAATATTACCATATTCTTAAGGATAACTTCGATAACCCTCAATTTCCTCCTTTGTGGAACCTCAAAGAGGGACAAATTGATGAATTGACAAGGCTTATGTTGGCGCCGGACGGTAGCGTTCTACCTTGAAAGAATTCCTCTCAGCTATATCAATGCCGATTCATGCGTCGCCTTGAAGGCCCATCGGTCAACAGTTTAGAATTGGAATAAGTCCCAGAAAAATTCCTCCCGAGGATAATTGTGCTCCAACAAGGAGTATCTGATGCGGCGCCAACCAACGCGTCGTGCGAAGGATTCACCGATCAGCGGTTCGCATCCACGCAAGATCGCATGCGGTCAGCGTTGCACTTTCGCCGATTGAAGGCTAAAATCCATGTAGTTCGGCCAATTAGCGTCGCGATGAAGGATTCCCGATCAGCGGAGGAATCGATGGTCAATGGGCGACAATTCACCAACCGAGTCGGCGATAGGGAGCTTAATTAGCTTCTGGTTTGAAATTCCAACAACGGTCAAGCAATAAATGCGGCAAGTAACACCCTGGATATCCTACAAAGCGGAGAACACGAGAGGATTGGAGGAATTAAATCTGGAGCCAATCTCAAAAGAAATTCATCGACTTCGGTCAAGATTTCGACAGCGGTCGGACAAAAATACGATGCAGTAACACCTTGACAACCCTACAAAGCGGAAAGGCTGAAGGGAATGGAGATCAAGCGCCGGTCATTCACAAGTCCTATCCGCTAATTAAAGTGAAGGGCTCATCATGTCAAAGCATCGGACTCATCAAGAATCGAGGCGAGGCGGCTTTGGAGAATATCTGTGGCGTTAAAATTGCTTATCGGTGCGAACAAGACTCGTAAAACCGGCGATCCGTCCGACGGTAGCGACCAGAACTCACAGCAGCGATTCGCCGCCAAAGCAGCGTAAAGCGAGTCGATGGAGTGCATAAAGTGAGTTGGCAAAGCGTGCGAGCGGCGAAATGGCGTGTCGTGGAAGAAACCGGCGGCGAAGTTCGGCGAAGCGAGTTGACTAAACTCAAACAGCGGCGAGGCGGAATCAACTCCACTTAATCCGTCGAATGCAAGCGAGCGTTTGAGCTCGAAAGTTGATCGGATCTGGACTCAAACACAGCGGTGACATCACGGGGAAAACTAAGCGGGAAGGCCAGAAAGCGGCGGAAGCGGCAGCGGCGCACCTCGGCCAACAGCGGCGAACTTCGCCTTTTGGTGAACCTCGCCTTCTGGCGAACCTCGCCATTTGGCGAACCTCGCGGTTTGGCGAACCTCAGTTCATTCTGGCGAACCTCGCCTTTTGGCGAACCTCGTCTTCTGGCGAACCTCGCGGTTTGGCGAACCTCGGTTCATTACGGCGAACCTGCGCCTTACGGCGAATCTCGCGGTTTGGCGAACCTCGGTTCATTTTGGCGAACCTGCGCCACGGCGAACCTGCGGTTTGGCGAACCTCGGTTCATCTTGGCGAACCTTGCCTTGGCGAACCTGCATACGGCGAACCTCGCGGTTTGGCGAACCTCGGTTCGATGCGGCGAACCTCGGTTCAATCTGGTGAACCTCGGTTCATTACGGCGAACCTGCGCCTTTTGGCGAACCTCGCCTTACGGCGAACCTGGCGGTTTGGCGAACCTCGGTTCATGGCGAACCTGCGCCCGGCGAATCTCGCGTTTGGCGAACCTCGGTTCATTTTGGCGAACCTGCGCCTACGGCGAACCGCCTTCGGCGAATCTCGCGGTTTGGCGAACCTCGGTTCATTTTGGCGAACCTGCGCCTTACGGCGAACCTCCGCTTTGCGAACCTGCGTGTTCATTCGGTCGAACCTCGTGTTCGCGGCGAAACTCATATTTTAGCGGACCCGTGTTTGCTTCCACCTCGACCAACTTAGGGGCACCTCGGCTGAAGTGGCGGGGTGGCTCACGGCGAGCCACCCTCCCGACCAACTTGGCGGGCACCTCGACAACTTAGCGAGACACCTCGTCAAGTGGCGAGCCACAGCCGTGGCGGCACAAACCCGACTTGTATAAATGGGGGGTCTTCTGGTTGGTGAGTTTCTTGGAACACAGGAGTTTATTTTTGTTTGGATTCTTTGGATTTTTGGACTTGGTTTGGATTTTTGGGATTTGTTTGGATTCTTTTGGGGATTTGCTTTCGGACTTTAGGCGATTTATTTTAGTTTGGATTTTTGGGATTTTCAAAGGCTTGGGCTTGGTGGACTTCGATCTTGAAGAATTCTCAAGATCTACGAGCCGTCGACACTGATTCAGACCGACGAGACACGAGTTCGGTCGACAATCGTGAGTGCGAATCGAGTCGGGACTCTGAATAAATGATTTCTCCTAGTAGATCTCACCGCTCGTGATCCTCTCGCCGTGAGTGTGATCCCATGACGATCCTCTCCGCCGTGAGTGTGATCCCCTCGGTAGCCGTTTCCTTGTGAAGCGAGCCCTTCCGTCTGTAGCTCGAGTCCGGTTCCACGGATCGAAATTGCGGTGGTCCGCGGATGAATAAAAGTCCGACACGGGCAAAGAACCCGCATAGCGAGGATCGAAAAATAGAGATCCTCGTGTTTGTTCATACAGGAAAAAGTTGTAATTTTTGTTTTCATTGTACGCCTTAAAATAAAAGGCATTTCTTTTGAATTTTGTTGTAGGCCAACGAAGCTGTAAACAAATTCAATGACAATGAATAACAAACCGACTTTCCCCGCGAACAAGTATATCCCTAACCCAGATTAGCTCGCAAGTCAATTTCGCCATGGCTCGATACTAACACTCAGCTGTAGATCAAGAGACTACACTTTATTTCTTACTCTTCCATGATATGAGATTCCCTCCAAGAAATACACAATACCCAGTAGTTGACCGTCTATCCTCAGGAGATCCTGCCCAATCTGCATCTGAAAACCCTGCAACTCTCGTGTGACCGCTATTTGAATAAAGTACTCCTTTTCTTGGAGTTTTCTTGAGATACCTAAGAATTCTCTTCACAACTCCCATATGAGGTTTCCTAGGTGCCGAGAGAAACTGACTGACTACACTAACAGAATATGCAATAGTCGGTCTCGTGACCGTTAGGTAGTTTAGTTTCCCTACAAGTCGCCTGTATTCTTCAATATCCTCCAGTAACTCCCCCTGAGTCGATAGTAGTTTGATTTTATCATCCATAGACGAGTCAATGCCCTTGCATTCTGACATCCCAACATTTAGCAGCATATCAAGTACATATTTCCTCTGGGATAAGAGAATTCCCTTCTTCGATCTAGCTACCCCGGTACCCAAAAAGTATTTTAAGGGTCGAGGGTCCTTAGTTTGAAATTCTTATTGTAGATACTTCTTCAAATGACTAATGGCACGTTGCATGTCGCCCATTGATAATATCATCAACATATACAACTAAAGGATCCGCTTCCCAGTGAAATCTCGGATAGCAGGTGATCTTTCTCATTTCGATGAAGACCAAAGGTCGGACAACTTGGGCAGCGTCCAAACCAAGCCCTCGGAGATTGCTTCAAACCATAGAGAGATTTCTTTATTCGGCAAACCTTGCCACACTCCCCCTGAGCAACAAAACCTGGTGGTTGCTCCATATAAACCTCCTCATCAAGAATGTCATTAAGGAATGCATTTTTAACGTCCAACTGATGTAGTGGCTAGTGATAGCGAGCAGCGAGCGAAATAAGAATGCGGATAGATGTCATTTTAGCCACAAGAGAGAATGTATCAATATAATCAAGGCCATATATTTGTTAATACCCTTCATAGCTAGTGAGTTTTGGTGAGCTAGAGAGCCATCTGGATTTACTTTTACAGTGTAAACCCATTTGCAGTCAACCGCTTTCTTCCCTGGTGGTAGGGAAACAAGATCCCAAGTCCCATTTCTTTTTAAGGCCATCATTTCTTCTTACATTCTGCTGTCCAACATGGGTTAGATAGAGCTTCTGACAAAATCTTGGGAACCAGTGAGAATCAAAGAATATATGAATGAGTAATATGATGGAGTTAGCGAAGAGTAGAGACATAGTGTGTAAGAGGATCTGAGAACCTCGAGAACAAGATCTCTTTTCCTTTGGAGGGCAATGGGGAGATCATCGTGCTTTGAGCACTTGGCTATACGAGCACATTTTGACTTGCTAGTGTATCAGGCTCTTGGGTGGATTGAGACGATGGCTCGGGTTCGCGAATCGGCCGTCTTGTATAAATCGGCCCGGTTCCGTAAATTTGGATGGTAGTTGGTCATGCAACGACCTTAGAAGGAACATTGTGATGGTTTTACGAGCGAGAAGGTAGTCATAATTATCGGGAGGATCTATGGATTTATCAAAGGCAACATGTCCTGGTTTGTTCTCAAAGAAGACAACATAAGCTGAAATAATATATCAATTCAAGGATGGACAATAACATCTGTACCCTTTTTGAATCTGAGAATATCCAAGAAAGATACCCTTAAGAGATCGTGGATCTAATTTCGTCCATTGAGGACTATGATTGTGAACAAAGCACAGAGACCCAAAGATTTTAGGAGGTAAATGAAAAGCATCTTCAGCCGAATATAAAATAAAGATCGGGGTTTTATTCTGTAAAACAAATGATGGTAGTCTATTGATCAAGTAACATGTTGTCAAAATGGCATCGCCCCAAAAGTATTTTGGAACTTGACGATGGAATAACAAGGTCCTAGCAATTTCTAGCAAGTGTCTATTCTTGCACTCAGTAACACCATTTTGTTAGGGTGTGTAAGTACAAGAAGACTGATGTAAGATTCCGTTTTCTTCCAAATACTTTATGAAAGAACGCTCAAAATATTCCTTAGCATTATATGTCCTTAAAGTTTTGATGGTACTGTGAAATTGATTTTTAACCTCAGCACAGAAAACTTTAAAGGCAGAGAACACTTTAGAACGACTCTTTAGCAGGTAAATCCAAGTCATGCGAGAAAAGTCATCCACGAAACTAACAAAATACTAGAAACCGAGTTTGGATGGAACAGAACAAGGACCCCATACGTCAGAATGTACTAAATCAAAAGGGTTACTGACTCGCTTAATGACGCGACTCGGGTAAAGCACCCGTTGGTGTTTTCTGAGTTGACATGACTAACAGTCTAAAGACTCAACGTGATTTAAATCTGAAATCAAAGTTTTAAGAAGTGAAAGAGGGGGATGACCAAGCCGACAATGTGCTTCAAAGGCTGATGTGGAGCTGATACATGCTACCTGGGAAGGGGCAAAGTTCAGTTCATACAACCCGTTCTATTCACATCCACTGCCAATCATCTTCCTCGTCCTAAGTTCTTGAAAAATACAATGTGTAGGAAAAATGTGACCGTACAGTTCAATGCTTTAGTTATTTTGTTGACAGATAAGAGATTAAATGGAAAACGAGGAAGATATAGCACAAAAGAAAGTGGAAGGGTATTAGTGTTGGCAGTTCCAACACCCTTCACAGGTGTGGTGGATCCATTAGCCAATACTACTGAAGGAAAGGAGGTGGTAGGTGTATAGGAGGATAATATACCTCAGTTCCCAGTCATATGATCAGTTGCTCCTGAATCTACAACCCAAGTATGAGACGATGATGATGTAAGGCAAGCGGTGTGTTTACCTGTCTGGGCAAGCATAGCCGTAGTAGGAGAGGATTGACTATTCTTCATTTGCTGAAATAACTGGAGCTGAAATTGCTCAAACTGGCGGCGAGTGTCTTCATCCATAGAACTCTCCTGTGTAGCCACATGTGCACTCTGGGGTTGTTTTCCCTAAAGCTGAGGATAATGAAATTTCAGGTGAACCGGTTCCTTATAATAATGACAATAGATAGAGGGACCAGATGAACCCTCCCCTATAGCTCCTCGTGAACTATCACCTCGTCCACTACATGCTCCAAAGCGTCCTCCACGTCTACCAAAGCGACGTCCACCACGACCACCCGCTCGACTAATTATCTTTCTACTCTGTGTGGCGAGAGCAGACCTGTTTGCAGACTCTACGGTAGTACTTTCTGGCGAAGCTGGCACGGTTGATCTCAAAAAGTAATACGACTCTGCTAAAGATCGCATAGCAGAGCTCCCAATAATTTATGGCTTGGTTGAATTATAAGATTGTGGAAAAGAACTAAGAAAGGTGAATACCTTCAGTTGATCCCACTGATCTTGCATCTTTTGAATATCCCCCGTAATGGAAAAGATCTGTCTCAACTCCTCTGCGAGGCGATTGAAGTTGCCATAATGCTCTTCAAATGTCTGACTATGTTCGTCCATCCTGCTCCGAAATAACTCCTGAATGACGTCATACTCTTGATTGGCTTGTCCCCGGCATGAGAACAATTGTTCCAAAAATTTCCACACTTGTTTCACTGTATTACAGTGAATTGCTAGCTGAAGAACCTGTGGTTCTATGCTATTCCAAATTTGGTGAAGTAGACTAGTGTCATCCTGTTTCTAGGAGGTAGTAACTGGTATAGGAGGGTCATCTGTAAAATGATGATCCTTTCCCCGTCCTGAAATATAAACTCGAACCAATTGCTTCCATAGCAGGTACTTGAACCCATTTAATTTTTGGTCAGTGATCCTGCGAGAGAGCACCTCCGTGCGGGTCTTCATCTTATTAGAATTACTGGAGGACGCCATCAATATAGCAAATAAGAACTAGTAATCTCACAAAAACCAACCTCACTCAACAACTTCCTTTTGGATCCAACAACACATGATCCTTTTTAGGATCCAACAACAAATGATCCTTTCTAGGATCTAACAACAAATGACCCAAAAGGATAGATTGAGCAAATCATCAACAACTAGTCATCAACAAATAATTAGTCCAAACCATCCCGTAAAGGACGACTTATCGTTTATCTCAAAGAGATTTTTAACGACTAATCATAGCATGGAGCTAAATAATTAGCTGAAGATCTATAAAGATCTAGTTGATAAGCTAAATGATTAGTTGAAGATCTATGAAGATCTAGTTGATAAGCTAAATAATTAGCTAAAGATCTATGAAGATCTAATTGATAAGCAAAATGATTAGTTTTAAAAAAAAAAAATTTAATGGTGGATGAACAGTGCCATCGGATGAATAGTGCCTGATGAACAGTATCCGGGTGGATGAATAGTAAACACTACTCTCAACACCATATTTTCAGGAACTACAAAAGCGAATAAAGAATTAGATGGCCTGCCATTTCTCTTCATCATACTGTCGAGCCTGGGGTTTTTGGTCGTTTGTGTCGCGTTGGTGAAGCCTGCACTAAAATGGTTCGTGGGCAGAACGCCAGAAGGTGAGTCCATGAGTGACATGGACCTTGGCATGGTCATAATGGGGGTGATGGTGTCTGCATATATCACTGACTTCATTGGCATAAATGGTGTCTTTGGAGCATTCATTTATGGTCTAGTCTTTCCTAATGGAACCCATGGTACTGCACTGGTTGAGAGATTGGAGACTTTTGTTACAGGCTTACTTCTGCCAATATAGTTTAGTGCGAGCGGACTCAAAACTGACTTATCAACAATCGAGCACTCTGATATTATTGCCATCCTCATTTTCATCTTCATCCTCTCGAGCATCGTTAAAGTGGTTGCCACTACAGTAATATCTTCATACTTCAGTATGCCTTTGTCTAAAGGTCTCTCCCTAGGTTTCCTCATGAACTCCCCCGGGCTTTCCGAAGTAATCCTCCTTAACGTTGCAAGAGATAAAGATGTATGTATACATGCTAAAGTTGTTTCAATCATGACCAAGTAGTGTTAAAATCACTTTCTTTCTGTTGTAATAAGAGCGATGGTTTGATCAAAATTACCAAAATAAAACTCAAATAGAAAATAAAGAAAAATACAATCACACAAGGATTTCGTGGTTTGATCAAATTGATCTACGTTCACGGCAAGAGAGGAGTTTCACTAGTTTTCAGCTCAAAAAAAAAAAAAAAAAAAAAAAACAAACAAAATGAGCACACTTATTTTTGGAAGCTGAAACAAGATTGCAAAATAATCTTCATTTGAAGAGAGAGAGTGAGAGAGTTGAATGTGATTTACATCTCTCTTTTTCTTGACTCAAAAGAGAACCCCAAAAAACAAATCTTCATTTAAGCTGAAAAAATTGACTAACACCGAAACAAAATCCCTTGATTTAAGGGCTGTCTCTTTTATCATTTATTGAGCCCTCCCCAAGTCACGGTTTGTGCTCTCTTTTTCAAATTAAAATGGGCCCTGCCCATTTGACCAAATTCAAGCCAAAACCAATAATCTCCACCTTGGATTGAATTCTCAAACATCAAGAAGTTGAATAATCATCATGAACACATCTCTAAGCTTACGTGAACTAACTCGGTGTAAGAAACAAGAGATGTGAAAAATAATTATTCACTTTATAATAAAACAAGCGAACTCCACCCCTCTTGCTAACAATGCCCAAACACGAGGCCACCTAACAAGTGTGAATGCCTCACAAGCCCAAGCAGTGCTTGAACTTGAAAGTCGGGATAGGTTTGGTCGACATGTCAGCTAGATTATTTGCAGTACCAATCTTTTTCATCATGATGGTTTTCTGCCGGTTGCCTCATGAATGAAATGATATCTGACATCAATATGTTTTGTCCTCTCGTGATGTGCTGAGTTTTTAGTTAGGTGTATCATACTTAGATTGTCACAAAAGATAACTGAACTAGCTTCCCGCTGAAGCCCAAACTCACTAACAAGGTTTCTCAACCAAATGGCCTCTTTTACCGCTTCTGCTGCTGCTATGTACTCTGCCTCTGTACTAGACAAAGCCACTGTCGACTGTAGAGTCGATCTCCCACTAATAGCTAAGCCAATTAGGGTAAAAAGATAACCAGTCAAAGATCTCCTTTTATCGAGATCACCGGCATAGTCAGAATCCACAAAACCTACAACCGAGGTTCTCGAAGTACTGCTGTCGAAAACCAAACCCAAATCTAAGGTACCCTTAAGATACCGAAGGATCCATTTCACTGCCTCCCAAAGTGTCTTACATGGCTGAGCCATATATCTGTGACTACTTGTTGCACAGGCAATGTGCAGCAGTGTAAATCATAACATACATAATGCTACCTTTGCACTAGAGTATGGAACTTCGGGACATCTCCTTTTTCGGTTTCATTCTTAGGTGATTACGGTGAGAGCCTAAAGTGTTAAGCCAAAGAATTAAATAGCGGGCTTGGCCTTCTTCATCCCAAAGCTCAAACACCTTTTCAATATAACTCTTCTGTGAGAGATATAATATTTTGGCTTTTCTATCCCTCTTGATCTCCATCCTAAGATCTTCTTTCTTTGCACCAAGATCTTTCATCTCAAACTCATCACTGAGTTGTTTCTTCAAAACATGAATCTGCGACATATTCTTAGTAGCAATAAGCATGTCATCAACATATAATAGAAGATAAATAAAAGAATCATCTCCTAGACGCATATAGTACACACAACTATCATAAGTACTTCTCGAGTACCCATGACTAAGTATAAAATTATCAAACCTCTTGTATCATTGTCTCGGAGATTGCTTTAAGCCATACAAAGATTTCTTCAATCTGCAAACATGATCTTCTTTACCTTGTATGAAGTATCCCTCTGGCTGAGACATGTAGATGGTCTCATCGAGCTCACCATGCAAAAATACAGTCTTCACATCGAGCTGCTCAAGCTCCAGATCAAATAGAGCAACCATGACAAGTAATATACGGATGGAGGTATGCTTCACAATTAGAGAAAATACCTCATCATAGTCAATTTCCTCCTTTTGCCTATAACCCTTAGCCACCAACCGTGCTTTGAATCTAGCATCTTCAACCCCTTGGATCCCTTCTTTCTTCTTGAAAATCCACTTGCATCCAATTACCCTCTTACCCTTAGGTAATTGCATCAAATCCCAAATCTAATTCTTATAAAGTGACTCGAGTTCTTCTGTCATAGCCATGGCCCAATGACCAGATTCTCCGCATGAGACAACTTCTGTAAAGTTTGATGGCTCTTGAATACCCATCTCTTCAGCTGTCGTGAGAGCATACGCCATTAACTCAGCATGTGCATATATCTGAGGACGTCTAATCTGTCTCCTCTCTCTGCCAGTGGCTATAGAATAAGGTTGCTCAGTTTCTGTCTCATCATTATCTAAGCCTGAATCATGTTGCTCTTCTACAATTATAGGAGCAATATCTATAGACGACTTTTGAGAAGTCTTTTCCTGGAGCTCCACCTGAAGCTCCACCTTATCCACAACCTTCCCTATATTTTCTGTAGACTCAACATAAATCTTTCAATGATCAAGCATATATTTTTCATTAAATGTAACATCTCTACAAATAATGAATTTAGGAGAATCAGGTTCAAGATTCTACAAGTGGTAGCGTTTGACACCATCAGCATAACCAACAAATATGCATTTCTGGGCTCCAGGCTCAAGCTTACCATCTGTAACATGATCGTAAGCAGGACATCCAAATACCTTTAAATTTAAATAATCACTAGGTTTACTTGACCATACCTCATTTGGAGTCCTATGCTCGATGGCGGTAGAAGGAGACCGGTTCACCAAGTAACAAGCTGTGTTAACAGCTTTAGCCCAGAAGTCTTTATCCAATCTAAAGTTTGAGAGCATACACCTGGCTCTCTCCATCAATGTTCTATTCATATGTTCTGCCACCCCATTTAGCTGAGGAGTGTCGGCCGTTGTGATATGCGATCGAGAATAAATGTGCGAGCTGGTTGAACTCCTCTTGCAAAACTCTAGGCCATTATCACGTTCGGAGATGTTTAATTTTCTTCCTAGTTTGGTTCTCAGCAAAGATCTTTCCACTTCTTGAAAGTTTTGAACATTTCGAAAGCTTGCTGAGAAAATAAGTAGAGATCTTCACGGAGAAATCATCAATAAGCGTCGAGGAAAATAAAGAGCGCCATCTTTGGATTGAACCTAAGCTGGTCCCCACAAATCTGAATGGATATAATCGAGAGTGCCCTTTGTCATTATGTGAACACATTAGAAGGCGACTGTGTTTGCTTCCCAGATCTTCCTGGAGAAATCATCAATAAACGTTAGAAAATAAAGAGCGCCACCTTTAGATGGAACTTAAGCTAGTCCCCACAAATCCGAATGGATGTAATCGAGAGTGCCCTTTGTCGTATGTGAACCTGTCGAGAAGCTGACCTGTGTTTGCTTTCCAAACACACAATGCTCACAGAAGTCAAGGGATGATGTATGATCACCATAGAGTAAACCACGTTTACTCAAAATGGTCATCCCCTTCTCACTCATGTGGCCTAAGCGCATATGCCATAACTGAGTAGTGTCCTGTCGACATCGGAGGACACACTGTTGGCTTGTCCGCGATCTTGCCTTGGAGAACATAAAGACTATTTACTTTGCTACCTTTCATCACAACCAATGAACCCTTAGTAACTCTAAGAGCTCCACCTCCACGTGTAAGAACACCCAATAGAATCCAAAGAACTCAAGAAAATCGATTCTTCTTGAAGTCTTGGATGTGTCTCACATCGACAAAGTTCTCACTATCCCATCATGACACGATCGCGAACTGTACCAATCCCAGTGACTTGCAAAGCGCATTGTTACCCATCAAAGCCCGACACCACTATATCTTTGTAAGTAGTGAACCAATCTTTATTTGGACACATATGATAAGGCCTTTTGTATCCAGATCCATTCTTTATGAGACGGCCATCAAGGGACATCTGGCGTCTACGTGACATCGGCAACATGAGCCTTTGCCATATTCGCTAAATCTGAGGTTTCACCACGCTGGGTTCCTTTCTTCTTTAGAGCATAACATTGTGACATGTAATGTCCTTTCTTGTGACAGTAAAAACTCTCAACCTGTTTCTTGTCTAGAGTTGACCTGGGCTTCGAACGGTTTCTAGATTGGTCTTTACTACCCTCTCTAGTCTTCGATCTACCTCTGATTAGCAGACCATTAGCCTGCCTATTAGTACCTTTCCCATTAAACTTTGTTCTTAACTCGGCAGAATTCAAAGAGGCCTTCACATCCTCAAGACTTATGGATTCCTTTCCATTCAACATAGAGTTGATAAAGTTTTTATAAGAGTCAGGCAAGGAACACAACACAATGAGAGCTTGATCTTCATCATCAATCTTAAGATCTAGGTTTTTCATATCCATGACAATTTTATTAAATTCATAAAGGTGTTCTTGAATGGGAGTATCTTCTTTCATCTTCAGTGTGTAAAGCCGTTGCTTCAGGTACAATCTCGTAGTAAGAGATTTCTTCAAATAGAGATTTCGAGCTTTGCCCACAACCCCGCTGCCGTTTCCTCGTCAGCAACTTCACGAAGCACATTGTCGGATAGTGACAACTGCAAGGCGCTGTGAACCTTTTCATCAATCCCTTCGATCTCAGCACTAGTCATATCCTCTGGGTATTTCCCATCGATAGCTCTTACCACCATTGATAGCTCTTACCGTGCCTTCACATCATAACAAAGCCTTCATCTTTATCCTCCATATGCTGAAATTGTTCTGACCATCGAATATCGACACCGAGAACTTCACAGAAACCATTATGGAAAACTAAAAACAGCCCTAGAACCGAGATGCTCTAATACCAATTTGTTGTAATAAGAACGCATCGGTTTGATCAAGACTACCAAAAATAAAACTCCAAATAGAAAATAAAGAAAAACACAATTACACAAGGATTTATATGGTTCGATCAAATTGATATACGTCCACGGCAAGAGAGGAGTTTCACTAGAATTCAACTCAAAAAAAAAAAAAAAAAGCCCACATACAAAATGAGCACACTTATTTTTGGAAGCTCAAACAAGATTGCAAAATAATCTTCAGCTGAAGAGAGAGTGAGAGAGAGTTCTGAATGTGACCTACATCTCTCTTTTTTCTTCGGCTCAAAACCAGAGAACCGCAAAAAACAAATCTTGATTTAAGCTGAAAAAATTGACTAACACCGAAACAAAATCCCTTGATTTAAGGGCTGTCTCATTCATCATTTATTGAGCCCTCCCCAAGTCACGATTTGTGCTCTCTTTTTCAAATTAAAATGGGCCTCGCCCATTTGGCCAAATTCAAGCAAAAACCAACACTTTCTAATGATTAATGTCTAATTTGATGTGTCACAGATCATCCGCCAAGAGACTTTTGCAATCATCGTGGTAACGTCCGTCTTAATGACAGCGTTGATGATGCCATTGGTTTCAGCAGCATATAAACCATTAAAGCACATTGTCAAGTATAATGAGCGATCTCTTATGAGTGTGAAACCCAACGATGAGCTTCGAATGCTTACTTGTGTCTGCTTGAGCAACAACGCCGCTTCTCTGATCAACCTCCTCGACATGTCTAACCCTACAAAGAGATCTCCGATACGTGTTGCCTCTCTCCACCCCATTGAGCTCACAGGCAGAGAGTCCGCGGTGCTTATTGCTCACAAATGACTCCTCGCTTTGATGGAGTTAGCGTCCAAGCGAGAATGAGGCTAAATCTAAGGACATTATCTTTACCGAGACCTCGGCGGCATCGTGGCGTCTCCATTCAAGCCCACACGGCCATCTCTCCGTACTCCACGATGCATGACAACATTTGCGGCCTTGCGGAAGAAAATCATTCCTCAATTATTATTCTTCCTTTCGACAAGCACTAGACAGTGTCAACCTTTCCATCTGCAGTGTCAACCAGAATGTCCTTGACTCGCACCACGCTCGTTGCTATTCTGTAGATGCGTGGTTGCGTAGCTTGAAAGTTCTTTGGAAAATCGGTCTCGCAAGCGACATATTGTCCTTTTGTTCTTTGGTGGCCCGGCGTAGAAGGCTCTTTCCCTCGCTGGCGGCGTGGCGAACCACCCTTCGTCACCCTCCACGGTTGTGAGATTAGTCCCTGTCATACAAATTGCTACAGTGGCACCAAGTATCTCATCACCGCAATCACCCTCAGACAGCAATGACCTGTTACATCATTCAAGCATCATTGAAATAGGGAATTTGAACGCAAATCAAATTCTTGTGAAGAGCACATAGGCAATGAGTCGATCCATTATGTGGAGAGAGTGGTCAATAATAGCGAGGCGGTGGCCAATTAGGGGATGGATTCTATGTGCGATCTATACATGCGTGGGGATGTCATAGGCGTCACCGATGATTGAGGCTGATGGAGTGGATGGAGTGTGGGAGGCGGATGGAGTGTACGGGAGCTAGGGCGATGGGGACTTGCTTGCATCGGCGGATATCGGGGAGGCAATGTCGGTGTTGGTGGTGCGGCAATATAATGGGGAGAATGAAATTGAATCAACAATCTGCTATTTTAAGCTTTTGTTAGAATGTAAGTGTGGCGTTAAAATTGCTTATCGGTGCGAACAAGACTTCGTAAGCGGTGGGTTGATAGCCGGCGATCCATCGGCAGCGACCGAGCGCCGTCGGCGTGATTCTGTATAAAAGCAGCGTAAGCGAGTCGGCGAACCCATGAAGTGAGTGGCGGCTGAACCAGTGGCAACAGCGTCGTGGAAAACCAGCAGCGAAGCTCAACGAAGCGAGTTGGCTAAATTAAGCGTTGGCGAGGCGGAATCAACCGTGCCAGTCCGTCGATGCAACGAACCGTTTGAGCTCGAAAGTTAATCGGACCACGGACTTCGAACCAATGGCGACATCACCGGAACAAAACTAAGCCGAACCGAAGAATCGGCGAAGAATCGTGAGGCAAGCGTGAGACGGCCGAATGTGGCGACACCTGACCAGTGGCCAGGTGGCTCGGCCACTTTTAGCCGAACCTGACCAACGGCGAAGTGCCTCGACAATGGCGAGGAGCTCGACCACTTTGGCAGAACCACCTCGGCAAGTGGCCGAGGGGCCGACCACTTGGCGAACCACCTCGTCAACGGCGGTGCCTCGACAAGTGGTAGAGGTGGCTCGACCAAATGGTTGACCACCCGTCGGCTGTACCCTTTGTTTTGTATAAATAGGGGGTCTTGCTCGATAAAGGCTGAGGGGATTTTGGGGGATTTGGGCGGGCTTCGATTGGATTTTTGGGATCTTTCAAAGGCTCGGACTTACGAAGTTCTTGCGAGATCTCACAGTGTCGGCGCGGTTACGAGCAGCGAGCACAAGTTCGTCAACGTCAGGATCTTCAATCAAAAGGTAACCGAATTGGTCGAACTCTGAGATACCCTCTAGATTAAGCTTCGTCTTAATCTCGGGGATAAGCTGTGATTTCTCCTAGTAGATCTCACCGCTCGTGATCCTCTCCCGTGAGTGTGATCCCCTCGGTAACCGTTTCCTTGGTGAAGCGAGCCCTTATCTGTAGTTCGAACCGGGTCTCTACGGATGGGGATTGCGGTGGTCCACGGACACAATAAGTCCCGGCAGGCAAAGAACCCAGGCGAGGATCCGATATATGAGATCCCGTGTTTGTTCTAAGGATAAAAAGTTGTAATTATTATTCTTCCTTTCGACAAGCACTAGGCGGTGTCAACCTTTCCATCTGCGGTGTCAGCGAGAATGTCCTTGACTGCACCTGCTTTCGTTGCTATTCTGCGTAGATGCGTGGTGCGTGCTTAGCGAGAAAGTTCTTTGGAAAATCCGGTCTCGTAAGCGACATATTGTCCTTTTGTTCTTTGGTGGCCCGACGGTAGAGAGGCTCTTTCCTCACTTTGGCGTGGCGACCACCCTTCCGTCACCCTCACAGTTGTGAGATTCGTCCCTGTCATACAAATTGCTACAGTGGCACCAAGTATCTCATCACCGCAATCACCCTCAGACAGCAATGACCTGTTACATCATTCAAGCATCATTGAAATAGGGAATTTGAACGCAAATCAAATTCTTGACGAAGAGCACATAGGCAATGAGTCTGATCCATTATGTGGAGAGAGTGGTCAATAATAGCGAGGAGACGGTGGCCACAATTAGGGGGATGGATTCTATGTGCGATCTATACATCGTGGGGATGTCGCAAGAGGCGTCACCGATGATTGAGGGGCTGATGGAGTGGATGGAGTGTCTGGAGCGGATGGAGTGTCTGGAGCTAGGGCCGATAGGGGACTTGCTTGCATCGACGGATATCAGGGAGGCAATGTCAGTGTTGGTGGTGCAGCAATATAATGGGGAGAATGAAATTGAATCCAACAATCTGCTATTTTAAGCTTTTGTTAGAATGTAAGTGTAGGCGTTAAAATTGCTTATCGATGCGAACAAGACTTCGTAAGCGGTGGGTTGATAAGCGATCCATCCGGCGGCGACCGAGCGCCGTCGGCGTGATTACGCCGCCAAAGCAGCGTAAGCGAGTCGGCGAACCCATGAAGTGAGGCTGGCGTCGAAGCAGTAACGGCAGCGTCGTGGAGAAACAAGCGGCGAAGCTCAGCGGCGAGTTGGCTAAATTAAGCGTTGGCGAGGCGGAATCAACGATACTTAGTCCGTCGATGCAAACGAACCGCTTGAGCTCGAAGTTAATCGACACGGACTCAACACAATGGCGACATCACCGAGCAAAACTAAGCCCGAAGACCAAGAATCGACGAAGAATCGGCCGGAAAGCGAAGGAACGGCCGGGCGCTGACGCGGCACCTCGGCAAGTGGCCAAGGTGGCTCCGACCACTTTAGTAAGAACCTCGACCAACGGCGGGGAGTGCCGACAAGTGGCGAGGAGAGGCCTCGGCCACTGGCGAAACCCTCGGCAGTGGCGAGGAGCTCGACACTTTGGTAAGCCACCTCGTTTAGTAGGGAGTGCCCGACAGTGGCGAGTGGCTTCGACCAAGTGGTTCCGAACCACCGTCGACGGCATCACCCCCTTTTGTTTTGTATAAATAGGGGGTCTTGCTCGATGAAGCGAGGTTTGGGGGATTTGGGCGGGCTTCGATTGATTTTGGGATCTTTCAAAGGCTGGACTTACGAAGAGTTCTTGCGAGATCTGAGTAATCGACGCCGGTTACGAGCAGCGAGCACAAGTTGATCAACGTCGGATCTTCAATCAAAAGGTAACCGAATTGGTCGAACTCTGAGATACCCTCTAGATTAAGCTTAGTCTTAATCTGGGGATATGACGTGATTTCTCCTAGTAGATCTCACCGCTCGTGATCCTCTCGCCGTGAGTGTGATCCCCTCGGTAACCGTTTCCTTCGTGAAGCGAGCCTTTATCTGTAGTTCGGGCGGGTCTCTACGGATCGGGATTGCGGTGGTCCACGGACACAATAAGTCCCGACACGGGCAAAGAACCCATAGCGAGGATCCGATATAGAGAGATCCCGTGTTTGTTCTAAGGATAAAAGTTGTAATCTTTTTGATTTTCATTGTAAGCCTTAAAATAAAGGCAATATTTCTCTTTGAATTTGTTTTGGTGAAGTTTGTAAGCAAGTTCAAATCAATGACAATCATCCCAACTTTCGCTTGAACAAGGCGGCGACCGATGGAACCCAGGCCTCCGGTCGAATTAGGTCGATGTAACAGCGGATCCTTATCGGTGGAGAAAGAGGTCGAAGTTCGAAGTTCGACCAGAGAAGTTCGAGGAGTACCTATCCTCACCCTCCTCGAGATCAGGTTCCCCGGCTCGAAAGTCTCGTACAAGGAGAGCAGATGGGCCTCGATATAGAGCCCCGTGACGGCCATTCCGTAACGCCGACGCGATTACGCCGCGAAAACGCGTGAAGCCAGCCGACGAACCCATGAAGTGAGTCGCGGCGCATTTGCAGCCGGGCGAAACGACGCCGCCGGAGAAACCCGACGCAAGCTCAACGAGGCGAAGTTGGCTAAATTCAAACGCTGACGAGACGGAATCAACCGTACTTAGTCCGTCGATGCAAAACGAACCGCTTGAGCTCAAAGTTAATCGGACACGGACTCAACACAATGGCGACATCACCGGAGCAAAACTAAGCCCGGAAGACCGAAGAATCGACGAAGAATCGACGGAGAGTCGACGGAAAACGACGCGAGACGACGGAGCGCCGACGCGGCACCTCGGCCAAGTGGCCAAGGTGGCTCGGCCACTTTGGCCGAGCCACCTCGCCAACTTGGCCGAGGTGCTCGCCAAGTGGCCGAGGAGGCTCGGCCACTTTGGCCGAGCCACCTCGCCAACTTGGCCGAGGTGCTCGGCCAGTGGCCGAGGTCGCCAAGTGGCCGAGCCACCGTTGCCGGGCTACAAGCACTCCCTTTGTTTTGTATAAATAGGGGGTCTTGCTCATTAAGGCGGGATTTTGGGGATTTGGAGCGGCTTCCATTGATTTTTGGGATCTTTCAAAGGCTCGGACTTCGAAGAGTTCTTGCGAGATCTACGAGTAATCGGCGACGGTTCTCGGAGCAACGGCGCAGCACAAGTTCGGCCAACGCCGATCTTCAATCAAAAGGTAACCGAATTCGGTCGAACTACAGATACCCTCTAGATTAAGCTTCGCCTTAATCTCGTGGATAGCGCCGGATTTCTCCTAGTAGATCTCACCCGCCCGCGATCCTCTCCTTCGTGAGTGTGATCCTCAGCGCTTCGCTTCCTTCGTGAAACGAGCCCCTTTACATCTCAGAAGTTCCGTAACCCTGCCCTACTGATCGGGATTGCGCTGTGGTCCACGGACACAATAAGTCCCTAAGACAGCAAAGAACCCACGCAAGCCGGTGATCCGATATAACGAGATCCTCGTGTTTGTTCACAAGGATAAAAAGTTGTAATCTTTTTGATTTTCATTGTAAGCCTTAAAATAAAAGGCAATATTTCTCTTTGAATTTGTTTCAGCGATCAAGTTTGTAAGCAAGTTCAAATCAATGACAATCATCCCAACTTTTACCGCCAACAAGCCGGGCGAACAGAGCCACCGCCTCAGATCGGAGGTCGCCGTACGCAACCGCTGATCCTTATCCCGGAGAAAGAGGTCGAAGTTCGAAGTTCGACCAGAGAAGTTCGAGGAGTACCTATCCTCACCTCCTCAGATCCAGCCTCCGCCGCCCAAGAAAGTCTCCGCCGCAAGGAGAACCCGATGGCCTCCGATATAGAGCCCCGTGACGGCGAAGTCCAACCTCGCCGCCGCAGTAGCGAAATCCCCTTCGGCCAAGTCCGTGATGGTGCCCGAGATGAACGCCGACGATGCGCCGGCTTCAGCGAAGCTCGCCAAAGGCGACGACAAAGCATGGCGCAAGCTGCCAAGGCTATGCAATCCATGGATGGGG
Source organism: Asparagus setaceus (assembly GCA_012295165.1). Taxonomy (NCBI): domain Eukaryota; kingdom Viridiplantae; phylum Streptophyta; class Magnoliopsida; order Asparagales; family Asparagaceae; genus Asparagus; species Asparagus setaceus. The sequence continues at coordinate 30,830,960 of CM022710.1, forward strand.
TCCGCTACGGCGGATCTAAGATCCAACTCACGCAGAGGCTTCAACATCAAGGATCGCTTATCCAAGCCGCCAACCGACGAAAGTGGGTCCGCGGTCAAACGGAACCGCCCACACTTCAGAGCGATCCGAAGCGCCAAGACTCGCAAGCACGAGCTTTGCAGCAAAGTGCTCGTGAGTTAAAGAAAGAAGTGGCAAAGAAGCCACCAATGTACCGCCAGTTTGGAGGCCCAAGTCTAATGGTGCCCCAACCTCGCTACCCACACTTCGCCTCGGCGCTTAAGCCGAAGGATACAGCGCTGTAAATCCAACGCCAAAGTCCAAGACCGACGACGCCAAAGACAAAGCCCTCGATCAATCGCTGGTGAAGCCAACTCCGCCACCACCACCAAACCAACTATCAAGGATCGCCTCGTCCTCGAAGAGAATCACGGGTCACCTCGCGTGAGGTCGCACCTGCTCCAACAAGGACAAGAAGACTCCGCAACTCTCCTATCGATTGAAAATCGGTCCGAGTCCGCCGAGACTTCGCTACCACATCGGCGAAAGTCTAGGCGAAGTCACTTTCGAAGTTTCGATGGATTGACCTGCCCTCTGAAGGAGACGCTTATCCGACGATGAGGACTTTATACCCGAAAGATCACGCCAACATACGGCAGTTGTTCATACACACGCCGATTTCTACCGGTAAGAGGTACGAAAATCTCGGGATTCCCCAAATTGACGCAGCATGCTTGTGCTCCAAGCTCATTAAGACGATGCTCTCGAGTGCAATTGCCATCAAGAAGCTCCAAAGGGTGTCGCCTTCCGAGACTCACCACGAGATGCCGGACCTAGGACAAGGCGATTCCGCGAAAAGGATGATCCTCGAGAGGGTGAGCTGCCGAGGTCACTAATAATATGACCAGAAAGAATCATCGCCACGCTGCCTCCCGCGACATCGCAACGGCTAACTCGCTTATGTCCCGACTATCCGACGGTCCGCATAATGATAAGCTTCGGGGGTTACCCGAGGAGGATGATTGGCTTCCTCAATCGCGATCCGATCATACCGTATCTAGCCGGCCCTAAGAAACACTTATGATCGCGATGCATCAAGTGGCCAAAATGTTAGGCGGCGTTGAATAAACAACGGAAAACTTCGTTAGAAATGGAGTTGGCCATGCACGATGAGAGAAATGCACCACCAACGATCCAAGCCCCGACAAAACATCAAGGTGAATCGAAGTCAACGCCAACGCCGATGAAGATGATAGCGATTGGATCGAGAAGCCGAAGATGATAACCCTCAACCACGCTGACGCTGCTGCTCATGAGAGCCAGAAGATCAAAGACTTGGAGAGCAAAATCAATTCATTGATTTCCGCCAAGAAGTAAAGAAGACAGGTATTCCTTGCCCATACCCGAGGGAATGGGAATCAATCCGTGCCGTCGAAGTTTAACTTAATAAACTTCACACCATTTGACGGAAGGGTTTCCGACGCAAAGACTTGATTTATTTCAAGTCACACCTCTGAGTTATTTCGCAACGAACCCCCGATGGTTCGGTCATTCGGGCACCCCTTCGGGCTGCTAATGGTACCGCCGCCTCAAGCCGGGAGCATTCATACCGGACGACATGGAGTCTAGCTTCCTACCAATTTTTGATGACGATACCGAGGTATCGATCGGAACATTGCTCGACGAAGCGTAAAGACGGAGAAACCGTGGATATCTTTGTCAAACGATTCGGAAGAAGGCAATGGCTGTCGGGATCCGATAACGGAGGAGTTCATCCTCCAAACCGCTGACAGAACTTATCGATAGATGTGCTCAAGCAATGGGGACAGCACCATCGATAACGGAAGGACCTGAAGGTTCGTGGAGAGCAAGCCGAGAGGTTCCTCAAAAGAAAAAGGCGAGAGAGGTCACCGAACGGAAGCTCCGCGCTAACTTTGTCCCGCTGCAAAGGGAAAGAGCAAGCCAAGACGGCGGTTGCAACCAAACGCTCTAACTCCAACCCCAGCAAAGAATCCGCCGCAATGCACAATCAACGTGGCAACTGGGCCACAAAATAGAAGGCCTTAGAGCCGAGATTCCAAGTCCTATTCCTTTAGGGACGGCGAGATTCCGGTCTCTTCAAATATCTTGTGGAAAATAACAAGATCAAGCTCCTCCCGATTCGAATCAAGAGGAGGCGATGAAGACGAATGACCCAAGATACCGTGGCGCACTATAGGCATCACCCCACTAAATCTCGCTTCACCAGGACAAAATCCGTGCTTTAATTGACGTAGGGTCATTACTATGAAGCCGCCCAAAGAAAAGAAGGTCGGAGCTAATGCGATCCATAAGTTTCGGTCGGTGCCATTGACATGGTTTGAACTGAACCGGTGGTCAAAGTTGCGTGAAGACGGTAAATGACGCACCCACACAAGCAACGCCGTAAAGGACTTGTGTCGATACGTACCAATGGCTTAAGTCTTGTGGGTCCACCCGCATCTACCGGAAGATGAGCAATGGGTAGCCTCTTCTTCAAGAAAAGCCGGGCGTAAGGGAAAGGCATGCCATGCTACTCCGCACTCGAGGGAGACGATGAACAGTGGTAACATTCCACCGTCCGGCGGGGAACTCAAGCCCACGCCACCGTGAGTGGACACGAAGTACAAGTACAAGTACCCTAAGTCTCGAATTAATGCCAAGACGCCTCGAGCTGGGGTACCAACAAATCCCCTCACTCGCACAGAGAAAGCGCAACAGCAGTGTAGTCGCCAAAGAAGCTACAAAGAAAGCGTACCGCGATGAAGTTCAACTCGGCGGTCTCGATTCGGTCGCCCGATTGGAAGAGATAAGCAGGAACCGAACTCTCCATACAGCTTGATGTCATGGCCCAATTAGCCAATATCCCCGCAAGGATCACTCTCTATGAGGCTGCGCTTATCAAAAGAGACGAGAGAAGCTCTTCAAGAAGCCCTCACGATTCGTAAGTCTTCTCACCCAGATAGGCCGAGTCCGTAAGAGTCGCCCAGAATGCAACCTTGCGACTAAACACTTCCCCTGCATCACCTTTACAAAGGAGGATATGCAGACGAGGAATTCCAAGCACGATAGGCCGCTATACTTCACCGGGTATATTGGCTCTAGTGAAGTTAACCGGATCCAAGTCGATCCGGGTTCCGCCGTGAGCATCATGCCCCGCGCCATGTATCATCGGGAATTCACCCGACAAGCTAGCATCAAGCGGCACAATGATCTGGATTTAACACCCGGTGGGTCCGCCCTTGGTAAAATCGGATTAAGTGCCAAATGGGGGACTTAAAGTCCGAAGTCACCTGCTATGTGATTGACGCAGAGACTTCCTATAACTTATTGTTGGGTCGACCTTGGATCCACAATAACGTTATAGTCCCGTCTACTCTTCATCAGTGTCTCAAATATGTAGACACTAATAATGAGGTCAAGACGGTGGTCGCGACAAACAACCGCTTAAGGATAGAGAATTATTTCATCGATTCTCTCCTCTACGTAATGAGTCCAAATCAATCATCGCCCAAGGTACCGATACCGTGAAGAAGCCGATACCAAACCGGCTTGGTTATAGTGGAGGTTTTGTTTTAAATAACATTGTACCCCTTGTAATCAATCTTGACGATGAAGAATCGCCGATGAACATTGTAATTGGCAAATTGCCGATGAATCAATAAATGACGATTTAGAGTATCCTTTATCTTTGAATGATGTGATAACAGATTATACAATGATCCGTAGTTGCACCTCGCCAACTCGATCATCTTGCTTCACACAAAAAAGCCTCCGACTCCTTTGGGACAACACTTGTCATCCCACGAAGATCAAGTAGTGAAAGAGACTTGGTTTACGGAAAAGGAGATGCAGTTCCAACGCCGAATCATTTCTTTGAAGAAGGTGAAGATGACAATGGGCCTATCCTCCACACATTCAGATATAGTCCAGAAACACTGGGTATCATGAAAAGATGGGGGTATGACTTGACACGAGGGGAAGGTCTATATTTCGGACGAGGCCCTCGAACCCCTCCTAAAGTGGCATATGTCCCAAGAGGAAAGCCGGATAACTACTATGCATTTAGAAGGGGATTGGGATACGAATCCTCCTCAGAAGATGAATGCTCGTGGCTGATTGATAATAATCCACCCGGTGAGGGAGACGGACATTCGTCTGACTCTTCGGCTTGGGATTCTGACACCAGCCTCGGAGAAGCTTTTAAGGCTTTGATGTCGAATATGGCCACGATCGATCCTGCTACTATTGAGGGTGATGAAGATATGCCAACATGGGAAGACCCATGGATCCATCAACTCAGAGAGCAGTTTGGGGATAGGTTCGAACAAAGAGAACCCCCCACTAAGGATGAGGTAGTCCAGGTTAATATGGGTGATGAAGAGCATCCCAAACTCATAAACATCAGCAATACTTCCTTCGAAGAAAAGGAAGAGTTGATTGCCCTAATCGTGAGTATATCGATGTATTCACCGAGTTACGAGGACATGCCAGACTCAACCCTAATGTGGCAACACATCGCCAACATCAAGGCGGATGTCAAACTGTCAAGCAACGGCAAAGATGGTTTAGATCCACAAATATTGGAGGCAATTGTTGTGAAGTGAAGAAACTCATAGAATCGGATTCATCAAGGAAATTCAACATCCGGATTGGGTGGCTAATATAGTCCCTGGCCATGAAGAAAATGGGTCGATTAGGATCTGTGTTCATGAGACCTCAACGCGCTTGCCCGAAGATGACTTTCCTCTTCCAATCACCGATGTCATAGTTGACAACACGCAGTGGATTTGAAAGAATGTCCTTTATGGATGGCTTTTCGGGTATAATCAAATCAAGATGTACCCCGATGACGCCAAACACATACGCTCAACTATCGGCATATATTGCTACACGGTCATGCCGCTCGCCTCAAAAATACCGGCAACATACCGAGAGCAATGGCGGAGATTTTCGGGATCATCTTGGGAAAAGCGGTCGAATGCTCGTCGGCGATTTGGTCGTGAAAAGCCGCGGACAAAGGAGATCACATCAAAGATCTTAGAACGGTATTCAACTCATGCGACTCATCGCCTAAAGATGAACCCCGCCAAATCCTTCCTTGGGATGTCCAAAGGCAGTTCTCTTCATTGCCACCGACAAAGGAATCCACGCCGATCCCGACAAAGTGAAGGCAATTCAAGAGTTGCAACCTCCGAAATCCGAGAGAGCTCGTGGGTTACAAGGACGACATGACATCCGACGGTTCATATCGAACCTATCCGAAGTGCCAACCGCTCTCCAAGTTGAACAAGAAGGGTGTGTCGCTTATTTGGGACGACGCCGTAAGGCATTCGAAGAGATTAAATCATATCTCGCTAAACCTCCAGTTCTCGTTGCACCGCAGTCCGGAAAACCGTTTTTGATCTACGTCAAGGCAACGGATCATTCGTTAAGCGCTTTACTTGCGCAAGACGACGACAGCGGTCATGAACGTGCAGGTATTACCCGAAGTCAACATTGGTTGGCCGAAGTCTCGCTATCCAATGGTCGGAAGCGGTTCTCGCATTAGTGTTCGCGATTCGTAAAATGCGCACTATTTAGCCTGACAGACGATTTATGTTATCTCTAGCGTAAATCGGTCGGATATTTATGATTGGCCGGCCTCAATGAGTTGGCGTTTGGCGAAATGGGCCTTGCTCTTGTCCCAATATGACTTGTATTTCAAACAACGTAAGTCACCAAAGGACAAGCGATTTGTGATCTCTTGGTCGCCACCACAACGGATGCGCTTGAGCTATATGATGATCTTCCTGATGAAGTTCAAGAAGTTAACACTACATCGCACCAACAAATATGGTGACTGTACTTTGACGGAGCGAGCTACCAACGGGTGTGCCCCCGATGTTCTAAGATCTCCGCCGAGTCGAGTTGTCTTGATTTCCCGGGAATCATGTCATGCCCGTGCTTATTCACCATCGAACCTTGTTCCAATAACGTAGTCAATACAACGCACTACTTATTGGACTTAGTTTCGCCAAGGAGCCGGGGTCAATATCTCAAGCATACGGCGATTCGCAATTGATAGTTGCGGTGTTCGTGGTGACTACGGTCGAACTGATCTAATCCCTATCATCGATAGTCGTTGAAATGGCGGACTCATTCAAGAATTCTTCATCGAATATATCCCACGCCCAAAACGCTTTATGCGGATGCATCGGGCGGCGTATGTGGTCGCCGCACAACCTTCCGAGACCGAGCAACTAGTTACGGTCAGGACTCACCAACTCTTTGTACCATTATACGAAGAGGCACAAGGAGATAAGGGGGTAGTTACCAAAGAAGTGTATACAACCCAAACCAAGTTGGAGCCCCGAGATTGGCCTTATCATCGACACGCCTTACATGGTATTCTACCAGAAGACGTGAAGGAGAGAGAGTCAGTCCGGCGAAGAGCTCCAAGATTCTTTTACGACACAGAGACCCAGATGTTATATCGCCGGGGGTACGATGGTCTTTTGCTCCGATGCCTCTCAAACAAAGAGGCAGGAGAGGTCCTTCGGGAAGCACACGAAGGTGAATGTGGTGCACACCAGCCTGGTCCCAAGCTCTACGATCGAATCAGGAGAATGGGCTACTTTTGGCCAACGATGATTAATGACGCGGTCGAGTACGCTCGGAAATGCCACGCATGTCAAATTCACGCGAATTATATGCATCGCCTCGAAAGCAGCAGCACCCTTCGCCACATCCCGCCATTCGAGACATGGGGAATGGACGCCGAGGTCCCATTTTTCCTCCGCTTGGTCAAAGGCGATCGGTTTATTCTAGCAATCACCGACTACTTCCAAGTGGGCTGGGCAATTCCGCTAAAAGAAGTAAAGGCGAAGTACCGTCAAATTTATCAAACACCATGTCATTTACCGACACGGTGTTCCAAGACGGATCGTGCATGACAACGGTCCCCAATTCATCGCAATTCCTTCATCGTTTTATGAAGTTCAAGATACAAGATGTCTCAACAATTTTATAATCCAAAGAAGAAATGGATTAGCCGAGGCGCTCAACAAGACCATCGTAAAATTTCGCCGGCTTGTGAAGAGTAACAAACGACCGATGATAAACTCGAGAAGCACTTCCGGCACGCATCGCACGCGCTTAACACGCCAACCGAGACCGGTTTACTGCGCGGCGCTTCTCCCGCTGGAAATTCAGATTCGTTCATTCAGACGCCTTTCAACGTAAATGACGATCAAGAACAACATCAAAAACGCCTCAAGAGCTTGAGATGTTAGATGAGAAGCGCTGGAGGCTCAACAATGCATTGAGTTCTACCAAGCTAGGATGTCGAGGGCTTTCAACAAGAAAGTTCGACAGAACCTTTAGAGAAGGAGATTTGGTCCGCCGCCGACTCCACCGATAATCCTCACTTCCAAAAAGAAAGGTAAATTCGAACCTAAATGGGAGGGTCCATTTGTAATAGAAATGGTTTACTCCAATGGTGCATACCGCCTAATTACCCAAAATGGCGACCGGCAATTAATGCCGATAAATGGGAAGTTCCTGAAGAAATACTACCCATAGTATCTTCAGGATAACCCGTTTCAACGGGAAGTTCCTCGTGGGATGTGTTACCCACTTTCCTTGAGGATAACCCTAAATTTATCCTCCATCATAATTTCCCCCACCGATCAAATTCCTTGACGGTGGGCCTACAAATTTTCTGGTACATTACCAAAATCCCCTCTTGATTCCGTCTATGAACAAGAGGCCCACTCAAAATCCCTTTTACGCCGGAGATAGAATATAAAATTCTTCCTCTCCAAGCGTAAGATCCCTTTCGTGGTTAACGGAAGGGTTCTGTCCATCCCTTTCGGTATCTTGTAGAGATTTTCGGATGGTGGCTACGGTGAAGGTATCTTGTAGGGATATTTTCGAACCGGGTTGTCCGTGAAGGTGCTGAGTCTCTTCGGTTCTCGGTGGAGATCCCTCTTAGTTCCATCTTCATCTTAGGTAGCGTGAAGGTATCTTGTAGGGATATTTTGAGACCGGGTTGTCGTGAAGGTCACTGAGTCTCTTCGGTTCGAGTGGAGATCCCTCTTAGTTCCATCTCTCTCTAGGTAGCGCCGGTGAAGGTATCGCCGGGATATTTTCGAACCGGGTTGTCGCTGAAGGTCACTGAGTCTCTTCGGTTCTCTGAGTGGAGATCCCACTCTTAGTTCCATCTCTCTCTAGGTAGCGCCGGTGAAGGTATCTTGTAGGGATTTTCGAGACCGAGGTTGTCCGTGAAGGTCACACGAGTCTCTTCGGTTCTCGGTGGAGATCCCACTCTTAGTTCCATTTTCATCTTAGGTAGCCCGTGAAGGTATCTTGTAGGGATTTTCGAGACCAGGTTGTCCGGTGAAGGTCACGAGTCTCTTCGGTTCTGAGTGGAGATCCCACTCTTAGTTCCATTTTCATCTTAGGTAGCCGATCAAGGTATGCGCCGATTTTCGCACTGTGTTGTCCGATCAAGGTCACCCGAAGTCTTTTCGGTTCTCGGAGTGGAGATCCCACTCTTAGTTCCCCCTCTTATCTTAGGTAGCGCCGACTGAAGGTATGCGCCGAGATTTTCAGATCAGGTAGTCCGACTGAGGGTCACCTGAGTCTTTTCAATTCCTACGCTAAGGAATCTACTGTTAAGCCTCATCCCGGGAAATAGAACACATTCTTCCTTCCCCACCTCAATCAATCTTAATCCGTTCGCCTCCGGTCAAAAGAAGGCACCAAGGTTCGCCTTGGGGCATTTTATCCCAAGCCTAAGAGGGATAAAGCCAACGCCACACGCTGCTGTCGGTTTAGTCTTTCTCCCATTGAAGAAGACACCGAGTTCGATTCGGGGCATTTTATCCCGGCCTAAGAAGGGATAAAGCCAACGCCACACGCTGCTGTCGGTTTAGTCTTTTTCCATTGAAGAAGACACCGCATTCGATTCGGGCATTTTATCCCGGCCTAAGAAGGATAAAGCCAACGCCTCACATGCTGCCGGTTTAGTCTTTCTCCGATTGAAGAAGACACCGCATTCGATTCGGGCATTTTATCCCGCCTAAGAAGGGATAAAGCCAACGCCACACGCTGCTGTCGGTTTAGTCTTTCTCCCATTGAAGAAGACACCGTGAGTTCGATTCTCGGGGCATTTTATCCGAAGCCTAAGAAGGGATAAAGCCAACGCCACACGCCGCTGTCGGGTAGTCTATTCCCGAAAAAAAAGACAAGCCTCACGTATTCAACATCGTAGCATTAAGTCTAAGAGAGTTTCATTCTTTTAGCACAACGTTGTGTGTAGAACGGATTTAGATAATCTACATGCTAGCCCAACTCAAACGGTAGTTGGTAAAGGCTCATCAAACCCGCTGAGGGCGGGGTTGGCCAATAACCCTAAAGTCAGCGCCTCACCGCAGCGTTGCGGTTTAGTCTTTTTCCGATTGAAGAAGACACCAGAGTTCGATTCGGGTATTTTATCCCGCCTAAGAAGGGATAAAGTCAACGCCACACGCTGCTGTCGGTTTAGTCTTTTTCCGATTGAAGAAGACACCGAGTTCGATTCTAAGGTATTTTATCCCAAGCCTAAGAAGGGATAAAGCCAACGCCACACGCTGCTGTCGGTTTAGTCTTTTTCCGATTGAAGAAGACACCGAGTTCGATTCGGGGTATTTTATCCCAAGCCTAAGAAGGGATTAAGCCAACGCCACACGCTGCGGGTGGTCTCTTGCCCGTAAAAGAGTACGGCTATGTATTCAATATCATAGCAACAAGTCTAGAAGAGTTTCATTCTTCCAAAGACAACGCCACGCGCGGAACGGATCCGTGATAATCCGCGACGCTAGCCCAACTCAAACGGTAGTTGGTAAAGGCTAATCAAACCGCTGGACGGCCGAGGGTTTGCCAAAATCCTATAAGTATTATGGTTAATTATTTCGATTTAAATAAAAGAATCATAATAGAGCACAAAAGAGGACGGAAATATGTTTTATTGATAAAATGAAGTTACACAAGTTTTCTAAACGGCAGATTTGTGACAAAGAAATACTTTATTGAGAAAAGCTCGCTGAAGTTCCTCACGAAGTTGACCTGAAAGCCTCCTCGGCGCCATTAAGGGCCTCCGCAGCTCCTTCTTGATATTAACCGGCTTACGCCCGAGAGTTCAAATTTCTGCACGACCACAGAGTCTTTTCTTTGTTGGCCTTCGCCAACTTCAAGACGATCAAGCCCTCCTCGCCGCCGAATTCTGCTCGAGCTCTACTATCCTCGCTATCCGCAGCGACACAAGACCAAAATGTCTCACGGAAGATGAAGCCTCAATAATGCCAGCTCAATGATGCTCGTGTCTCTACATTTGAACTTCGAGTCCAAGAATAACGCAAGCATCCCGTTAGTCGCCGCGAGCCTCTCCTCTATCTCTATATATGAGGGGAGCCCCGCTACTTCAAAATCTTGTAGACTTTGGAGCTTAACCTCTAAATGGTCGAAATCATCAGCAATGGGACCTGGACAGACTCAATCTTCCAGATGTTCTTCCAGGCCGCTTAGCCCTACTCCAAATAGGATTACGAGTATAAACTAGTTCCTAACGAGAAGTTCCTGGAGAATATTACCATATTCTTAAGGATAACTCGATAACCCTCAATTTCCTCCCGCTGTGGGACCTCAAGGAGGGATAAAATTCTGACGAGGCTTATATCGATGCCGGACAACGCGCTCTACCTCGAGAGGACTCCTCCCACTGTATCAGTGCCGATTCATGCGTCGCCGCCTGAGGGCCTACCAATCAACAATTGGGAAGAATACCTCCCACCGTGGATGAACACACTGCAACGAGAAGTAATGCAGTAGCGACGCCAACCAATGAGTCATCGACGAAGGATTCACCGATCAACGGTTCGATCCATCAAGAATTTCGATCAACGGAGGAACCTCGATGGTCAATTGGACGACAATCCACCGACACGAGTCAACAGCAAATGAACTCAATTAGCTACGCTTGAAATTCGACAACGGTCAAGCAATAAATGCAAAGCACCGCAACACCCCTAGGTATCCTACAAAGCACTGGAGAACCTGAGAGAATTGGAGGAATCAAATACTGGAGCCAACCTCAAAAGAAATTCATCTATCGACTTCTGGTCGAGATTTCGACAACGGTCAGACAAAAAATGCAGTACCGTAATACCTTCAGCAATCCTACAAAGCACTGGAAAGACTGAAGGGAATGGAGAGATCAAACGCCAGGGTCATTCACAAGTCCTATCACGCCAATTAAAGAGTGAAGGGCTCATCATGTCCAAAGCATCCCAGACTCATCAAGAATCGAGACTGAGACGCTTTGGAGGGGGTATCTGTAGGCGTTAAAAATTGCTTATCAGTACCCGAACAAGACTCGTAAACGGTGGGTTGATAACCGACGATCCATCCGACGGCGCGACCCAGAACGCCGTCGACGGATTACGCCGCGAAACGCTGCAGCGAGTCGGACGAACCCATGAAGTGAGTCGGCAGGCGCACGGTGCCGCCGAACGACGCGGCCGTGGAGAAAACCCGACGCAAGCTCAACGAGGCGAAGTTGGCTAAATTCAAACGCTGACGAGACGGAATCAACCGTACTTAGTCCGTCGATGCAAAACGAACCGCTTGAGCTCGAAAGTTAATCGGACACGACTTAACACAATGGCGACATCACCGAGCAAAACTAAGCCCTAAGACCGAAGAATCGACGAAGAATCGACGGAGAGTCGACGGAAAACGACGCAGACGGAGACGCCGCACCCGCTGTGGCCAAGGTGGCTCGGCCACTTTGGCCGAGCCACCTCGCCAACTTGGCCGAGGTGCTCGCCAAGTGGCCGAGGAGGCTCGGCCACTTTGGCCGAGCCACCTCGCCAACTTGGCCGAGGTGCTCGGCCAAGGGCCGAGGTGTCGGCCAAGTGGCCGAAGCCACTGCCGGGTCACGCACCCCTTTGTTTTTGTATAAATAGGGGGGGGGTCTTGCTCATTAAGGCGGGGATTTTGGGGGATTTGGAGCGGGCTTCCGATTGGATTTTTGGGATCTTTCAAAGGCTCGGACTTCTGAAGAGTTCTTGCGAGATCTACGAGTAATCGGCGCACGGTTCTGAGCAACGGCGAGCACAAGTTCAGTCAACGTCAGATCTTCAATCAAAAGGTAACCGAATTCGGGTCGAACTACAGATACCCTCTAGATTAAGCTTCGTCTTAATCTCAGAGATAGCGCTGTGATTTCTCCTAGTAGATCTCACCCGCTCCGGCGATCCTCTCCTTCGTGAGTGTGATCCCCTCAGGCGCTTCGTTTCCTTCGTGAAACGAGCCCCTTTACATCTGTAGTTCCAGAACCCGGGTCTCTACCTGGATCGGGATTGCGCGGTGGTCCACGGACACAATAAGTCCCCAAGACAGCAAAGAACCCACGCAAGCCGGTGATCCGATATAACGAGATCCTCGTGTTTGTTCACAAGGATAAAAAGTTGTAATCTTTTTTGATTTTCATTGTAAGCCTTAAAATAAAAGGCAATATTTCTCTTTGAATTTGTTTCAGGCGACTGAAGTTTGTAAGCAAGTTCAAATCAATGACAATCATCCCAACTTTTACCGCGAACAGTAAGATGATAGTTTCTTACTCCAACAATCTGCTGTAACTTCATCAGGAAAAGAGAGAAAGAAGATGGCTTTTTTGTTTGTGTGATGAAACTACTCAAAATTATTTGGATAATACATGACAGGAAAGCATTTTGAGGTTTCTTCCCAAACTTCCAACAACGATAGCAGTTTATGATATGCAAAGTATTTTGGACTTGGATTCCATGACTCTCAAAGTTGGCCTATAAATTTACTTTCTGATCCCTTCTATTCATGTTGAGCATAGTTGCAGTCAATTATATAATTCAAGTATTAGTCTCCATTATTTTTATTCTTCTGTGTATTAATAATCTTTTGAGCTCTCTGTTTAATTTGCACATGGTAAATGTTCTGCTGTGCAGGATAAGTAATGCATTTTCTACAAATTTATGTTGAGCAAAACTTGGTGCTCGAGTGCAGACGTGAGACTGATTATCAACAATCTATGGATAGTTTTGGAATTTAAAACCTGATCAAATTAATTAAGAAAACGAACCTGATTCAAGTACATGTATACGTTTAGATGATGTAATGCATCTAACCTCTATGTTATTTTCAAATTTAAAATCATTTCTACTTGGTAATAACAGTGTGCCTGCTCAATGCTTATACATGAACTTTCATACCAAGTACAATGCATAAAGGTTTCCACCTATTTCGGTAGGCATAATATGACATATGAGAAGATTAATTTGGATTAATTGAAAATATTTAGTTAATATTCAGTTTGGCTAAAAAAACAGAGGGAGGTGCAGATATTTGAGGTATAGCAATATGCGATGTCCAATCTTCTATGATGAATCAAGAGATTAACATTACATGCAACCGATATGATGAGGTTTTCGTTTTGACTTGTAAACTGAGGACCAAGAATCGACCCCATAAACATCAGAGAAATACCAGTCGATATGAGTCCACCGGTAGATCCATGCCCTAGAACAGGTACACACAGGGGCGGAGCAAAGTTCAATCGTAGGGGAACCTTGGCCCCCCCAAAAGTTTGGAGCTCCTATAGTCTTTTATACAGGAATTTGCTAGCTTTGGTTAGATTTCTTTAAATAAATAAAAAACCCTACAATATGGCCTCTCCATAAATTAAAAGAACTAGCCAGTTAAAGGCCCAACTAGTTATAGCCCATTATGAATAATTAACTTATTAATAAGGCCTGTTGTATGTTTAAAGGCCCGTCAGATTGCAACCTGAATCAAATCGGTAATTAGATAAGTTGTAGTAAACTTTCTAATGGGTTAATTGCATATAGTACCCCTATAGTTCTATTATTGCAGAAAGACCCTTGAGTCAATTTTTTCTCTTTTACCCTCGTAGAAAGAGGATTTTTTTTGACAAATAGACCTCCTAAGGATAAAAGTGTCAAAAACTTAAGTCAAAGGATATGTCTACAACAACAGAATTATAAGGGATCTATCCGCAATTGGGCGATAGTATAAATTGTGTATCGACAATTAACCCAATCATAATTTTTAGACATCATCATGGCGAAAAGAATTTATGATATTATTTCATTTAATTTTGTCTCAGGTTTTTAATATGAAGACATTTACTGAAGTTATAATTTTGCCCCCCCCCCCCAAGATAAAATTTCTGGCTCAGCCCCTGGGTACACACTACATCCTTCGTATTTTCAACCATTATCATGTATTTTTGCATTCATTATTGATAGTTTTATGAAATTTCTTAACTTGTTTTGTTATTATCTATCAAATAACATTTTCTTATTTTGGAAATAATTTTAGTTTTACTGTATTAAGCGGTTACGGGATATGGACAAAGCTGGTGGAGAGCCAAGATGCGATCAGATTGTGCTGGTGTCGAAAGATTGAAGATGGGTATTAGGAGTATAATCAGATGCTCTAAAATTTTCGATTTCTAGTAGTAGAGTGGTAGGTAAATAATGTGACTAAAGTTGCTAGTATACAACCATCAAGTTATAGTATAAAAAGTTATCGATCCCACAAGGAAGGTGTTGTAATGAGTTAATCTAAATTGGATCTTATGTTGTGTGTGTGACAATTAGGAGTGAAAACATAATGAAAGTGGATGTGGAGAGATTAGAAAGTGATTGTGAATGAGTGCAAATAAAAATAAAATGAGAATGAAAGTGAGTGCGAAGAGATTAAGAGTGTGGAAATGATAAAATATAAATAAAAGCAAAATGAATGAGAATGAAAGTGAGTGTGAAGAGATTAAGAGTGTGGAAATGATAAAATATAAATAAAAGCAAAATGAGATTGAAAGTGGAAGGTAAAGTGGATATGAATATGTGCAAAATAAAACAAAATGAGTTTGAAAGAGGAAAAATAGAGAGTGGTGAATAAAATGAAGGAATCTAGAATAGATCCACTTAGCTAATCTCAATCTTATGTGAATAAGTTGGATATGAAGCTAGTTACAAACAATTTATAAAATTCCCAATAAAACGAAATAAGTTTGAGAGAGGAGAAGGAATGATGAATGAAGTGAAGGAAAATAAAGAAAGTAGTAAAGAAAAATAAAACAAACAAATAAAAGAAAGAACAAAGAGGAAGTTCAAGAAGATAAAATGTGGAGGATTAATTAAAGATATGAGGAATCTAGAATAGATCCACTTAGCTAATCTCAATCTTATGTGAATAAGTTGGATATAAAAGCTAGTTTCAAATAATTTCTATAGTTCCCACAAATATTAGCTCACATTTAGAAAAGGATAATTCCCTAGAGGTTCTAGCCTCAAGGTGAATTAAAGAAAAGAAAATCTAAACTAGAAAATAAATGCAAGAAAGTAAAGACATGAAAGTAAAGACATGAATGTAAATCTACTCTACAAAGTATTAAATAAGTGATGGGAAATAAATGATTACCTCCTAAGTTGCAAGTATACAACCCTTATCAAGTTATAGTATATAAGATTATCGATCCCACGAGGAACGGGAAAGTAGGAAGAGTTTTGCTCAAGTTTTGGTTCCCAAATTATGCGCGTGACAATTAGGAGTTTAAGTACAAATAAAGTGGAAATAAGAAAATGGTGAAAGTGGATGTGGAGAGATAAAAGAGAGTGGATTGTGGATTATGTGCAAAGAGGAGAAAAATAAAGTTGAGAGTGTGGTGGTGGTTATATGCACATAATAACAAAACTAAGTTTGAGATTATATGCATATGGAGGAATATGAGATTGAGAGAAAATAAGTGCAAAATAAAAGAAAGTAAGATTGAGAGAGGAGAGAGTAAAGGAAAATCAAAATCAAGAATAAAGGAAATAACAAACAAATGAAAAACAAGGATAAGTGCAAAATCAAGAATGTAAAGTATGGAGGATTAGTTAAAGATATGAGGAATCTAGAGTAGATCCACGTAGCTTATCTCAATCTCACGAGAGTGAGTTGGATTTGTTAACTAGTTTCAAACAATCTCTAGGGATCCCACAAATATTGGCTCCACATTTAGAAAAGGGTAATTCCCAAGAGGGTTCTAGCCTCAAGGTGAATTAAAGAAAGGAAAATCTATTCTAGAAAGTAAATACAAGAATTAAATACATTGCATGAAAGTAAATTACATGAAAGTAAATTGCATGAAATTAAATTGCATGAAAGTAAATCTAAGCTACAAAGCAATAAATGAACAAGAAAGAAAATGAAAAAGAAATAAAATAGAAACCAACAACTCTGATCTTAATCTAATCCTCCTTTTGGTCCTTGGATTAGAAAAAGAGAAAGGAAATTGAAGGGTGAAAAATTTCATTTATTGTGTAACAAAAGTTACAATTTTGGAAGGTCTTCTCAATTAAGAGTGACCCTCCTCTCCAAATGGAGTTTTA
This sequence comes from Asparagus setaceus, assembly GCA_012295165.1. Taxonomy (NCBI): domain Eukaryota; kingdom Viridiplantae; phylum Streptophyta; class Magnoliopsida; order Asparagales; family Asparagaceae; genus Asparagus; species Asparagus setaceus. The sequence continues at coordinate 30,847,429 of CM022710.1, forward strand.
CAAAATATTTCACACTCAAAACCCTCACCTTCACCCTATTTATAGCCCAACGGAGTTGATGTGAACCATTGGATCAAACCTAGTCAAAAGGAAGAGAAATCCACCATTAATTTAGAATCATTTGCAAACCGATCGGTTGGCGATCGGTTAGCCAACCGTTAGCCAACCGGTTGGCCAACCGATTAGTCAACCGATTGGTTCCCAACCGAATTTGTCTTTTCTTGATTTTTCTTCACGAATTTCTCTTGGATCAATTTGGTATCTTGGGCCTTCGTTTGTCTTCAGATTTGGGCTTCTAAAATTGATAGAAATTCAGAGAATTTGAGTCATTTGGGCTTTTATTCATTATTTCTTTATTAGCACGCAAAATAAGATAAAAATGATTATTAGTAATATAGTTATTCATATAACATAGGTAATAAGGGTATAAAATGTAATTAAAATGTGATAATCAAATACCCCCACATCTAAACTTTTGCTAGTCCTCTAGCAAAGAAAAATAAAAAGAAAACCTAACTCACTTTCGCAGGAATCGCGGTTGTATTTAGCGCATACAACAAGCTTTTAAACCCCTAGGTTACCCTAGTGGACGAGTTGTAGTCTCGTGAGGGTTTGATGAATATACCCACAAAATTCAGTCAACTTGCCAATTTAAAGAAGTTAATAAAATAATTAATTCATTTGATATCTTCAAACATTCCAATTGAAGTTGGTTAATACTCAAGAAAACGTTTTTATCATAACTCCAATGTAATTTTCTTAAGAAAATCCTTCCATTATAGTTATACAAAACCAAGTTTAACTCAAAAATTTAATTTAAAAGTTTTGAAAAGAACATGCTAACTCTTTGTTTTAACAAACTTCAAGTCTTTTAATCCATTTAATTTTTCAAGAACATATACAAATATACTATATACAAAAACATGGTTAGTATGATTTTTTTTTCCTTGGTGGTTTTGTTCTTTTTAATCGGGCTTTCTAAGTGACCATTTAGCGAGTTTTGGGCCAATGAATCCCAACCCAATTGGGCTTAGGTCATTAAGCATAGAAATACTCCTCGGGCTTAATTACTCAGTCAACTTAGGCTTAGTAAAATAGAACCACCAATGATTTTAAGAGAGATTTTTCTTCTTTTTATTAAGTTAGTATAATATATATATATATGTGTATATGTATATATATTCTGAATAATATTTGGATCAAGACAACTTGAAAAATTATTTTCAACTCTAAGTTAGGCATGCAAAAATTTCATTACTTTAATTAAAAATCTAAGTTAAAACTTAAGTAAAGTATACTACTTTGAAAATCATTTCTTAAGAAATTTATTTGGAGTTATCATAAAAGGTAAACTTGAGTATAAAACTAACTAAGGATTAGAAGACTTAAATTTTATCAAATAGATCAATTATTAATCAACTCTATTAAGTTGGCAAGTGACTATTTTTTTTTATGAAAAGAGGAAAAAAAAATAATAATAAAAAGAAAAAAAATGGTAAGAAAAAGAGGAAAAAATGACTAAGATAAAGATAAAAATAACTAATCCCCACCCCCACACCTAAATTTTGCATTGTCCTCAATGCAAATTCTATTATGCACAAAGTAAAACAGATAAGAATGGGAGCACTTACATTTGTTCGGTCGACTTGAACAATGATAAAAATTCTGTAATTACCTTTGGTAGGAGAAGGTGAAGTCAAAAATTTATTCTTTTTTTTTTTTTTTTTTGAAAAGAACAAGAAACTCTCACATGAGAGAAGAATAAATTCTTTTATTATTATTGTGGGACAAAAATAAAAATAAAAATGTAGAATAAAAGATGAAACATGAGAAGCTCACATTCTACATTAAATCCTACCTTATTGCTGAAAATTCTACCGAAATTTAAAGAATTTCAAAATAATATGATCAGCGATGTGCTTAAATTCTAAAAATTTCGTGGTTTTAGTGATGTTTGCGACAATGGAAGGTAGGTATTAATGGTTGTATGCTTTTGAACTTAGATTCGTTATTAACAAAAATTTCATCAAAAATGAAATCTTGTTGTTTTCTATTTTCTAAAAATCTAAGTTCATTGACAAAGGGTTCTTCAAATGTTGGCTTCAAGATGCATGTATTCAACGTAATTCTCTCGCTCAAGGACTTGATTATTAACACGGTTACATTTGTGAATGGATTGCATTCACTTGATCTTGAAAAGTTGAACTTGACCCGCATTCCTTGGATTGGTCACGGGTTGACTTCGGAAATGATCCTTTCTCTCTCTCACTTATAGCTAGCTAGTTGACCAAGCCGGGTTTCTAATCTAGCTATGGCTTGAGTGTTGGAGTTGAGAATTTGTTGTTGATTGCATAAAGGAGTTCATCGTGCTAGATGTTTGAGTCAACAAGTTCGTGGTCTATGTAGAGGTTTTAATCAAGGCTTCCAAACCCCTTTCCAAAACATTAAGGCGTTTCTCAACATTTGAAGGAATATGATTTGTAGATTGATGATGAGGCCCGATTTGGAAATGGTGATTTGGTTGTGGAAAATTGGTTTGAGAACCGAAGAAACTGTGTTGCCCTAGGGAATTGTTGGTTTGAAGAGGGAGTGAAATTTTGATTTCAGAAATTACCACGATTCCATGCAAAATTTGATGATTTCTCCAACCCGGATTATAGGTTGGAGAAAATGGATCATTAATCGGATCTTTGGAATGCGGCATTCATCATTCTAGAGATTGAGTATTTCCTAAGAGTGGACATTGCTCAAGCATGGGTCAGAAAGACAGCTATGACAACCCGAGGCGTAAACTTGATGGATTTGAGCCGAGCTCGTTCTTTGGTTTCTAAAGTTTCTAACCCGTAGAATTGTAGCCATCTTAGCTTGAGAGGCTATGTTTGACTCTAAGGAAAGGCCTCTAGAACTGAATTGGGTAATCTGATGAATCACGGTGTTCCCCTGCATGGTTTTCTCGGATAAATTCTCTAAAAGTCCCAAGATTCATCGGCATTTTTCTTCATGAAATCCCCTTGACACATTGACTCTAAGGAAGTTTTGAAGAATAATCCAATCCTTCATAAATGATTTGGCATAATCGCCACTTTTCAAGACCATGGTGAGGACATTGGATAAGAAGATCTTTGAATTTGTCAAAATACTTCCAAAAGGTTCTCCGGGACAATTTTAAAATTTTGAATCTTGTTTCTAAGCTTGACCGTTTTGTGGATGGGAAAGAATTTTTCGAAAAACTTTTACAAATTCACCCAGGTTGAGATGGAATCGTGGGCAAGCTATCTGACCATTTTTGGCTTTGTCCTTAAGGGCAAATGGAATAAATCGGAGTTTGATCGCATCTTCGGTTAAGTCCCTCATCTTGATCATGAGGCAAACTTCTTCAAATTCGGAGATGAAAATATAGACGTCTTCGGTTTCTACTCCTAGGAATTTGGGAAGCATGTTAATAAAATGCGGTCTAAGTTCGAAATTTGCTCCATTGACTTCGGGGAGTTTTATGCAAGAGGGGATTGCATTTCTAGTGGGATAACAAACATCTTGAAGAACGGGTGAATTCGGGACGGCCATTTCGTTTGGTTCAAAAGATGGAGCAAAACGAATTAAACGATTGGTATTATCCCTAACCCAAGTTTGCATACACCAAAATCAATATATTTTTTTTTTTTTTTGAAAAAGGTCAAGAGAAAAAGTTAAGAAGATGATGAGAAAAAAAAAATAAGGAAAAACTAACTAAAAAGAAATCAAGGCAATCACTTTTCAATCACCCTAACTCTAGGGTTAAGCCTAAACTTGACTTAGACCAGCTCCTAATCAAAAATTCCCTTAGTGAAAAGATCAAAGTTTACTTGGGTAATTAGCCAGGTAAGGATAGTACTAGAGGGAGATCAAAGATCAATTAAGTACCTCTTTCCTTCGACTTACTAACCCCTAAACCTTGCCTTAGACACCAATTAATCCAAATAAACTTGGACCGGTTCACTTAAGAAATTATTGTTCCTTAATGAGCTCGAATACTTAGGGGCCAACGTCTAATCAAATTTTAAGAGGCTTGGGTAAGTATAGTGAGGAATTAGTGATTTTTGGGCTAAGGAAAGGGTGATGAAATCCCTCACCTTATCTTGATTAATGGGTTTTGCCCTTAAGATATTTTCAAATGTGTGCCAAATCAAGATGCTCAAATCACTTGATGAATTCCTACTATTATATGAAATGCAACCCTAGAAATTAAAAGCAACTAAAAAGGATGCAAAAATAAAAATCTTTTTATTTTTTTATTATGGTCGACAATCAAAGAAATGAAATTTATTAAGGATCGACAAAGGTAAAATCTTTATTATTTTTTTTATTTTTATTATTTTTTTTATCCTAATTGTCTCTAATGTATATGAACTATCTAAAGGGTGGAATTGAGAATACTAGATAGAGAAGTTACCCACGCAAAAGCAATGCAAAGCCTCGTTGGAGGCAATTCTTCAATCTTGAATCTTCAACTCTTGATCTTCAAGCTCCAAGTTCCTACACAAAAGAAAACACACAAAATAAGGAACCAAAGTCAATAAAAATCCTACTTATGCACCACCAAGAACGCGCCAAAACTTGATGGGAAATAAATGATTACCTCCTAAGTTGCAAGTATACAACCCTTATCAAGTTATAGTATATAAGATTATCGATCCCACGAGGAACGGGAAAGTAGGAAGAGTTTTGCTCAAGTTTTGGTTCCCAAATTATGCGCGTGACAATTAGGAGTTTAAGTACAAATAAAGTGGAAATAAGAAAATGGTGAAAGTGGATGTGGAGAGATAAAAGAGAGTGGATTGTGGATTATGTGCAAAAGAGGAGAAAAATAAAGTTGAGAGTGTGGTGGTGGTTATATGCACATAATAACAAAACTAAGTTTGAGATTATATGCACATGGAGGGAATATGAGATTGAGAGAAAATAAGTGCAAAATAAAAGAAAGTAAAATTGAGAGAGAGGAGAGAGTAAAGGAAAATCAAAATCAAGAATAAAGGAAATAACAAACAAATGAAAAACAAGGATAAGTGCAAAATCAAGACTGTAAAGTATGGAGGATTAGTTAAAGATATGAGGAATCTAGAGTAGATCCACGTAGCTTATCTCAATCTCACGAGAGTGAGTTGGATTTGTTAGCTAGTTTCAAACAATCTCTAGGGATCCCACAAATATTGGCTCCACACTTAGAAAAGGGTAATTCCCAAGAGGGTTCTAGCCTCAAGGTGAATTAAAGAAAGGAAAATCTATTCTAGAAAGTAAATACAAGAATTAAATACATTGCATGAAAGTAAATTGCATGAAATTAAATTGCATGAAAGTAAATCTAAGCTACAAAGCAATAAATGAACAAGAAAGAAAAAGAAAAAGAAAAAGAAATAAAATAGAAACCAACAACTCGATCTTAATCTAATCCTCCTTTTGGTCCTTGGATTAGAAAAGAGAAATGAAATTTATTAAGGATCGACAAAGGTAAAATCTTTATTATTTTTTTATTTTTATTATTTTTTTTATCCTAATTGTCTCTAATGTATATGAACTATCTAAAGGGTGGAATTGAGAATACTAGATAGAGAAGTTACCCACGCAAAAGCAATGCAAAGCCTCGTTGGAGGCAATTCTTCAATCTTGAATCTTCAACTCTTGATCTTCAAGCTCCAAGTTCCTACACAAAAGAAAACACACAAAATAAGGAACCAAAGTCAATAAAAATCCTACTTATGCACCGTTCCCCGGCAACGGCGCCAAAAACTTGATGGGAAATAAATGATTACCTCCTAAGTTGCAAGTATACAACCCTTATCAAGTTATAGTATATAAGATTATCGATCCCACGAGGAACGGGAAAGTAGGAAGAGTTTTGCTCAAGTTTTGGTTCCCAAATTATGCGCGTGACAATTAGGAGTTTAAGTACAAATAAAGTGGAAATAAGAAAATGGTGAAAGTGGATGTGGAGAGATAAAAGAGAGTGGATTGTGGATTATGTGCAAAAGAGGAGAAAAATAAAGTTGAGAGTGTGGTGGTGGTTATATGCACATAATAACAAAACTAAGTTTGAGATTATATGCACATGGAGGGAATATGAGATTGAGAGAAAATAAGTGCAAAATAAAAGAAAGTAAAATTGAGAGAGAGGAGAGAGTAAAGGAAAATCAAAATCAAGAATAAAGGAAATAACAAACAAATGAAAAACAAGGATAAGTGCAAAATCAAGACTGTAAAGTATGGAGGATTAGTTAAAGATATGAGGAATCTAGAGTAGATCCACGTAGCTTATCTCAATCTCACGAGAGTGAGTTGGATTTGTTAGCTAGTTTCAAACAATCTCTAGGGATCCCACAAATATTGGCTCCACACTTAGAAAAGGGTAATTCCCAAGAGGGTTCTAGCCTCAAGGTGAATTAAAGAAAGGAAAATCTATTCTAGAAAGTAAATACAAGAATTAAATACATTGCATGAAAGTAAATTGCATGAAATTAAATTGCATGAAAGTAAATCTAAGCTACAAAGCAATAAATGAACAAGAAAGAAAAAGAAAAAGAAAAAGAAATAAAATAGAAACCAACAACTCCTGATCTTAATCTAATCCTCCTTTTGGTCCTTGGATTAGAAAAAGAGAAAGGAAATTGAAGGGGTGAAAAATTTCATTTATTGTGTAACAAAAGTTACAATTTTGGAAGGTCTTCTCAATTAAGAGTGACCCTCCTCTCCAAATGGAGTTTTTACAAAATATTTCACACTCAAAACCCTCACCTTCACCCCTATTTATAGCCCAACGGAGTTGATGTGAACCATTGGATCAAACCTAGCCAAAAGGAAGAGAAATCCACCATTAATTCAAAATGCATTTGCAAACCGATCGGTTGGCCGTCGGTTAGCCAACCGTTAGCCAACCAGTTGGTCAACCGATTGGTTCCAACCGAATTTGTCTTTTCTTGATTTTTCTTCACGAATTTCTCTTGGATCAATTTGGTATCTTGGGCCTTCGTTTGTCTTGATTTGGGCTTCTAAAATTGGTAGAAATTCAGAGAATTTGAGTCATTTGGGCTTTTATTCATTATTTCTTTATTAGCACGCAAAATAAGATAAAAATGATTATTAGTAATATCGTTATTCATATAACATAGGTAATAAGGGTATAAAATGTAATTAAAATGTGATAATCAATAAGCAAGAAAAGAAAATAAGAAAAGAAAAAGATAAACCCACATATTCATTTCTTCATCTTCATCCTCTTTTCATCCTTGGATAAAGAGTAGAAAGAAATTATGAAGGGGTGAAAATATTTCATTTATTAATTGCAACAAAAAGTTATAATTTGAAATGTCTTCTCAATTAAGAGTAACCCTCTTCTCTAAAAGGAGTTTACAAAATATTTCACACCTCAAACCCTTCACTCTACCCCTCTATTTATAGCCTACCCCAATAAAGGAGAATCCTTGGATGAAACTTGGCAACAAATGAATCAAATCTGGCCACAAATCTGAATCTGCCACACACCAATCGGTTGGCCAAGCGATTGAAATCTTAAAATTTTAAAAATGCAGTTAGCTCCGTGTCGTTGAGATAGGCGATTTTCATAAATTATATGTTAAATTCCGCCTTACGGATTGGGAGATATCGCCGATCTTTGTGGCAAATCATTTTGAACATGATTTTCACTTGATTTCTTTTCATATTGGATCCTTGTTTCTTCGGCTTCTGTAGATTGCTTAGCTTGATCCCGGGCTTCAATAAAAGGTTAAAAATGAGGAAATTTGAGTCTTTTGAGGTTTTAATCATTATTTCATTATTAACCTGCATATTAAGATAAAACATATTATTAGTGGTATATTATTGATATAAACTAGATAATGAGGGTGTAAAATTATAATAAAAATGTGATTATCAAATACCCCACACCTAAACTTTTGCTAGTCCTCTAGCAAAGAAAGAAATTAAAAAGGAAAGAAAGGAAAATCCTAACTCACTTTCGCAGGAATCGCGGTTGTATTTAACATATACAACAAGCCTTTAAACCTCTAGGTTATCCTAGTGGACGAGTTGTAGTCTCGTGAGGGTTTGCAGTGAATGTATCCACAAAATTCATCAACTTGCCAATTTAAAGAAGTCAAAGTATAATTAATTCTCTTGATATATTAATATTAAATATTCTAATTGAAGCTAGTTTTTACTCAAGAAAATATTTTTATATATAACTCCAAGGTAAATCTCTTAGAAAATCTTTTCATTATAAGTATACAAAACTAAGTCTAACTTAGAAGTTTAATTTAAAAGTTTTGAGAAAAACATGCTAACTCTTTGTTTTAAACAATTTTCAAGTCTCTTAACCAATTTATTTTTCAAGAACATATATACAAATATAACTATATATATAAAACATTGTTAGTAATATATATATATATATATATATATATATATATATATATATATATATATATATATATATATATATATATATATATATATAGTTCTATGAGAACCCAAATAAATATGAGAACTAAGAACCCAATATCAACCATCCATGATACAAAATAAGAGGCTGAGATTCTCAAAACTGGGTGGCGTAATTATAATTAAGAAGATATTAGAATCTTAAATAAGGGTAAATGGGTAAAAAGACACGTAACTATAATGGAAATAATCAACATTTGCTATAAACCCGAAAACCTAAAATTGATTCTGTAATTTGTCAAATCATAGGTAGTTTTTTATTTCCTAACTAATCATAAAATTCTTCATCACGTTTAAATTTTTTTCTTATCTTGGCGTTTTCTTCTCGGCGTTTGCATGTTATAAAACGAACAGGTACAATTTTTGATCGTTTTTCAAAATCAATAATTTTGCTTTATTCGTTTTTAATTTGTAACAAACATGTGTTATTTCAGAATTAATTTCGTCTAATCTGTAACTTTTTTATTGTATTTTTTCCGGTTTGTCCGCGCGTAATCAATTTGATTTAGATCCTTTTATTTTTGAAATTTTCTTTTTCTTTTACAGAACTATTATCGTAATAGAATCTCCTATTATCTCGTTACAAATCTACTTGAATTATTTCGATTTTGTGTTATAAAATTACCTATTATCATTCTGAATCTCCTATAACAAGTTACATAATCTCCTATTATGCATTCACGAATCTACTTGAATTATTTCGATTTTGTATTATATAATCTCCTATTATCGTTACAAAATCTCCTATTATCATTCTGAGAATCTCCTCTGATTCTACTTGAATTGTTACAGATTCTCCTTGAATGTTAGAATCTCCTATTAACTTATAGATAATAGGTTGTAACAGATAATAGTGATTGTGTAACCCAAAATCGAAACAATTCAAGTAGATTCTCAGAATGATAATAGGAGATTCTCAGAACTTGTTATAGGAGATTGTAATAGATAATAAGAAATTTCAGAATGATAATAGTGATTGTGTAACCCAAAATCGAAACAATTCAAGTAGATTCAGAATGATAATAGGAGATTCAGAACTTGTTATAGGTGATTACGCAGAGATAATAGGAGATTCAGCAGGAGAATAGTTCTATAAAAGAAAAGAAAAATTCCAAAACAAAAGATCTAAATCAAATTGATTACGCTACGACAAACCAAAAAATACAATAAAAAGTTGCGATTAGACGAAATTGATTCGAAATAACACATGTTTGTTATAAATTAAAAACGAACAAAGCAAATTTATTAATTTTGAAAAACGATCAAAAATTGTACTGTTCATTTTATAACATGCAAACGCCGAAGAAAACGCCAAGATAAGAAATAAATTTAAACGTAATGAAGAATTTTACGATTAGTTAGGAAATAAAACTGCCTATATTGTAACCGATTCTTCTATTATCAAAATGACGAGGATGCCCTTTAGTTAAGTTTTTGAATGTAATACGCTTTAATCACAACCGTTAATTATTTAAAGATCTAAGGGTAGAGAGTTAGTTCTTAGTTCTCATATTTGTGAAGGGTTCTCATTTGATCCGCCCCTATATATATATATATATATATATATATATATATATATATATATATATATATATATATATATATATATATATATATATATATATATATATATATATATATATATATATATATATATATTAACGCTTTATTCCTTGGTGATTTTTTATTCTACTTGATCGGCTTTCTAAGTGACCATTAACTAATTTTGGGCCAATGAATCCCAACCCAATTGGGCTTAGGTCATTAAGCATGAAAATACTCCTTGAGCTTAATTACTCGGTCAACTTAGGCTTAGTAAGATAGAACCACCTTGGATATTAAGAGAATTGTTTTTATTTGGTACCTATTTTTGCACTCTTTTTTTGTAAAGTTAGTTTTTTTATTTAAAATATATATGTGTATATGTATATATATTTTGAAAAATATTTAGATTAAGACAACTTGAAAAGTTATTTTCAACCCTAAGTTAAGCATGCAAAAATTTCATTACTTTAATTAAAAGTCTAAGTTAAGACTTAAGTAAAGTATACTACTTTGAAAATTAGTTTTGAAGAAATTTATTTAGAGTTATCATAAAAGGTGATCTTGAGTACAAAACTAACTAAGGATTAGAAAATTTAAAATTTATCACATAGATCAATTATTAATCAACTCTATTAAGTTGGCAGCGATAATATTTTTATAAAACAATAACATAAAAAGAAAGAAAATGGTAAGAAAAAGAGGAAAATGACTTAGATAAAAGGAAAAATGACCAATCCCCACCCCTACACCTAAATTTTGCATTGTCCTCAATGCAAACTCTATAATACACAAAGTAGAGCAGATAAGAATTGAATTACTTATATTTATTCGGTCGACTGAAACAATGATAGAAAAAGTTTTGCAATTACCTTTGGTATGAGGAGGATGAAGTCAAAATTTCTTCTTCTCTTTTTTTTATTCTTTTTATTCTTTTTATTCTTCTTTTTTTTCAAAAACAACAAGAAACTCTCAAATGAGAGAAGAATAAATTCTTTTATTATTATGAGACAAAAATTAAAGATGTAGAATGAAGGATTAAACATGAAAAACTCATATTCTATATCAAATCCTACCTTATTGCTGAAAATTCTTCCTTGGATTTTAAAGAAATTCAAAATGATGTGATCACTGATGTGCTTAAATTTAGAACATTCCAAGGTTTTAAAGATTTTTGCAACAATTGAAGGTAGGTATTAATGGTGTTATGCATTTTGAACTTAGATTTCTTATTAACAAAAGTTTGTCCAACCAATTCTTCTTTGAAAATTTCCTCAAAAAGAAGATCTATGTTTGAGGTTTGAAATTTTGATTGTTGTTTATTTTCCAAAATCTAAGTTCATCATAAAAGAGTTCTTCAAAAGTTGGATCAAAGAAGCATGCATTTAACATAGTTTCATCATTCTAAAAGACCTGATCGATTTTTTAATATCTTGACTTCACACCAAAGATTTCCTCAAAACTCGGGTCACACATGTCTTAAAGAATGGGTGCTATTACTTTGATTTCAAAAATTGATTCAACATGGGTTAAACGATTGGTATTATCTCTAATCCATACTTGCATACACCAAACCAAATTCTTTTTGGATTTTTTTTTTTAAAACTAAAAAGGGAATAAGGAAAAAAATTCTAAGAAAACTAAAAGTTAGTTTTTGTGGTTTTCTAGGAAAACTAAAAAATCTAAAAGATAATGAGAAAAAGGAGGAAGATGAAAGAAAAACTTAACTAAAACAAATCAAAACAATCACTTTTGTCAATCACTTGAAATTCTAGGGTTAATCCTAAACTCAAGTAGACTATCTCCTAGCCAAAAACTCATTTAGTGAAAAGATCGAAGTTTACTCAGTCAGTTAGTCAGGCAAGGATAGTACTAGAGGGAGATCAAAGATCAATTAAGTATCTCGTTCCTTGCGGAACATTTTACGCAACCCCTACACCTTGTCTTAGACACCAACTAATTCAAGTAAACTTGAACCTGTTCACTTAAGGATTTCTTGTTTCTTAATAAGCTCGAATCCTTAGGGGCCAACGTCTAATGAGTTTTAAAAAAGCTTGGGTTTGTGTAGTGAGGAATTAATGATTTGTGGGCTAAGGAAAGGGTGATGAAATCCCTCACCTTATCTTGATTAATGGGTTTTGCCCTTAAGAATATTTTCAAGTGAGTGTCAAATCAAGATGCTCAAATCACTTTGGTGAATTCCTACTATTATATGCAATGCAACCATAGAAATTAAGAGCAACTATAAAAGGATGCAAAAATAAAATCTTTTTATTTTTTAATTAATGTTAGCAATCAAACAAATGTGAGAAAGGGAGCTCTTGTTTGAATTTATTATCTTGTTAATAAATGTCAAAGTGAAGGATGAATTTTATTATGGTCCACAAAAATAAAATATTTTATTTTATTTTATTTTTTTATAATCCTAATTGTCTCTAATTATGAGAAACTAACTAAAGGGTGGAATTGAAGATACTAGAAAGAGGAGTTACCCACGCAAAAGCATCCTAGCCTTCTTGAAGGTAATTCTTCAATCTTTAATCTTCAATCATTGATCTTCAAGCTTCAAAGTAGCTCCTTCACACTTAAACACACAAATTAAAGAACCAAAATAGAAAAATTCTAATACGAGCACCCTCCCTGGCAACGGCGCCAAAAACTTAGTAGGTAAATAATGTGACTAAAGTTGCAAGTATACAACCATCAAGTTATAGTTTAAAAAGTTATCGATCCCACAAGGAAGATGTTGTAATAAGTTAATCTAAATTGGATCCTATGTTGTGTGTGTAACAATTAGGAGTGAAAACATGATGAAAGTGGATGTGGAGAGATTAGAAAGTGATTGTGAATGAGTGCAAATAAAAACAAAATGAGAATGAAAGTGAGTGTGAAGAGATTAAGAGTGTGGAAGTGATAAAATGTAAATAAAAGCAAAATGCGATTGAAAGTGGGAAGGTAAAGAGTGGATATGAATATGTGCAAAATAAAATAAAATGAGTTTGAGAGAGGAAAAATAGAGAGTGATGAATAAAATGAAGGAATCTAGAATAGATCCACTTAGCTAATCTCAATCTTATGTGAATAAATTAGATATGAAGCTAGTTTCAAACAATTTATAGAATTTCAATAAAGCGAAATAAGTTTGAGAGAGGAGAAGGAATGATGAATGAAGTGAAGGAAAATAAAGAAAGTAGTAAAGAAAAATAAAATAAATAAAATAAAAGCAAGAGCAAAGAGGAAGTTTAAGAAGGTAAAATGTGGAGGATTAATTGAAGATATGAGGAATCTAGAATAGATCCACTTAGCTAATCTCAATCTTATGTGAATAAGTTGGATATAAAAGCTAGTTTCAAATAATTTCTAGAGTTCCCACAAATATTAGCTCACATTTAGAAAGGATAATTCCCTAGAGGGTTCTAGCCTCAAGGTGAATTAAAGAAAAGAAAATCTAAACTAGAAAATAAATGCAAGAAAGTAAAGACATGAAAGTAAAGACATGAAAGTAAAGACATGAATGCAAATATATTCTACAAAGCATTAAATAAGCAAGAAAGGAAAATAACAAAAGAAAAATATAAACTCACATATTCATTTCTTCATCTTCATCATCTTTTCATCCTTGGACAAAGAGAAGAAAGAAATTATGAAGGGGTGAAAATATTTCCTTTATTGATTGCAACAAAAAGTTACAATTTGGAAGATCTTCTCAATTAAGAGTAACCCTCCTCTCCAAAGTGAGTTTACAAAATATTTCACACCTCAAACCCCACACTTTACCCCTCTATTTATAGCCTACTGCAATGAAGGAGAACCCTTGGATGAAACTTAGCAACAAAGGAATCAAATCTGGCCACAAATCTGAATCTGCCGCTTACCAATCGGTTGACCAATCGATTGGCCAATCGATTGGTCAATCGATTGGAATCTCAAAATTCTGAACATGTACTTAGCTCTGTCTCTTCGAGATAGACGATTTTTATATATTATATGTTAAATTTCGCCTTACGGAGTGGGAGATATCGACATTTCTTTGTGGCTAATCATTTTGAACATGATTTTCACTTGATTTCTTTTCATATTGGATCCTTGCTTCTTCGGCTTCTGTAGATTGCTTAGCATGATCCTGGGCTTCAATAAAAGGTTAGAAAATGAGAAAATTTGAGTCTTTTGAGCTTTTATTCATTATTTCATCATTAACCTGCATATTAAGATAAAACATATTATTTGTGGTATATTTATTGATATAAACTAGATAATGAGGGTGTAAAATTGTAATAAAAATGTGATTATCATAGAGAAGCGAGATGAACTGCGACAAGTAATCTTTAATTGTAATATAAACTCTTAGCTATAAGAGATTTAGTATATTTAGAAATTTTTGTTTGATTGGTAAATGTGAAGTCCTTATGAATAGGACCAAATTGCAACAGCCCTTATGATTTGAGGGTCCATTAGCAATTTTAATGATTTGAGGGACTAATATGTTGGTGTTTTAAAGACATTGGTCACTTACATCTTTCATATTTCAAAATTAGTCCCTCAAATTATTGAAATTGCTATTAAGTCGATTAGATTTTATTCGTTATTTCAAATTAGTTCCTCTATTAGTTATTCCGTTCAAGTTGCTAACTAAGTTTGGATTAGCTAAGAAACACAAATGATGAATTACATTTTTACCACCAATTAGTCGTTCTTCGTCCCGGAAAAGCCAAAAGGTTTAAAGAAACGAATTCACATGCAGGAACACGTTTGATGGGCATAGAAACCCGATATAGTTTTAAGCGAGCTCAGAGAAACAGTTATGGGTTCGGAGTAAATTGAACGATCACTTAACCCCGCCTCTGTTTCAAGCTGATCACGCAGTTGATCCCTCGCCCGATTACCGATGAAGAGAAGATCTTTCTCAAGAAAATATTCATGTAGGTTTTCAGCCCTACCTATACCTTCATTGTTTGAAACTTTTATTGCATCTGTTTACGTTGTATTTAGTTGTAGTCACAAAAGTTGGTGTTCGAGGTAATTTCTTTGTGGCTAATCATTTTGAACATGATTTTCACTTGATTTCTTTTCATATTGGATCCTTGCTTCTTCTTACGTAGATTGCTTAGCATGATCCCGGGCTTCAATAAAAGGTTAGAAAATGAGAAAATTTGAGTCTTTTGAGCTTTTATTCATTATTTCATCATTAACACATATTAAGATAAAACATATTATTTGTGGTATATTTATTGATATAAACTAGATAATGAGGGTGTAAAATTGTAATAAAAATGTGATTATCATAGAGAAGCGAGATGAACTGCGACAAGTAATCTTTAATTGTAATATAAACTCTTAGCTATAAGAGATTTAGTATATTTAGAAATTTTTGTTTGATTGGTAAATGTGAAGTCCTTATGAATAGGACCAAATTGCAACAGCCCTTATGATTTGAGGGTCCATTAGCAATTTTAATGATTTGAGGGACTAATATGTTGGTGTTTTAAAGACATTGGTCACTTACATCTTTCATATTTCAAAATTAGTCCCTCAAATTATTGAAATTGCTATTAAGTCGATTAGATTTTATTCGTTATTTCAAATTAGTTCCTCTATTAGTTATTCCGTTCAAGTTGCTAACTAAGTTTGGATTAGCTAAGAAACACAAATGATGAATTACATTTTTACCACCAATTAGTCGTTCTTCGTCCCGGAAAAGCCAAAAGGTTTAAAGAAACGAATTCACATGCAGGAACACGTTTGATGGGCATAGAAACCCGATATAGTTTTAAGCGAGCTCAGAGAAACAGTTATGGGTTCGGAGTAAATTGAACGATCACTTAACCCCGCCTCTGTTTCAAGCTGATCACGCAGTTGATCCCTCGCCCGATTACCGATGAAGAGAAGATCTTTCTCAAGAAAATATTCATGTAGGTTTTCAGCCCTACCTATACCTTCATTGTTTGAAACTTTTATTGCATCTGTTTACGTTGTATTTAGTTGTAGTCACAAAAAGTTGGTGTTCGAGGTAATATCTTTGTTGCAACTATTTTATGAATATTCAGATTCGATCCACTGTGTGTTATTTGAGCCTATAGCCTAACTTGAGTTTATTAATGAGGCCACTTTGCTCTTTATCTTGCAATTTGCAACAAAGTATTTTTCATAGTTCCAGCAGAGGACAACAAAGGGAGAAGTTTCATGCCATGTTACTGGTTTCATTCACTCTTTATTATTATTATTTTTTTATCTTTTATCTATTTGCGTATCTTGTTTAGTCTTTAGATCTAGTTACCTCCCTTTAAGCTCATGGTTTGCAGATCTACAGCTCATAAAATAATTTGATTTGCTAGTTTTGTTTGAAGCGAAGTTTTAGTTCCTCTGCATGTCTTGAAGTCTTATCTTCAAATTGTTCTATGATCTCCAAAGTCGGCATTTATGTTGGTTCCCTAGCACAAACTTCTTATCTACAGTAGGATTTTAGTAGTGTGAGATGAGTTTATCAGGTCTTATGACAAAGGGAACTGTTTACCTAAATTGTTTACTTCCTTGTGTTAGAACTTGATATTATCACTATACCAAGTCTTGTTGATATGGCATTTGTGGCATTATATGACTCTTTTTGTACCGCAATTTTATTAGGAAAGAGCTTACCAAATGCACATCGTAGTAAATAATCCTTTGATGAATTGAGCTGCATTTCGAGATTTAGTTTCCTGATGAGCTATAATGTCTGTCATACTTGAGCATGATTTTCGTCTCCTCCATTCCTAGTTAAAATAAAAAAAAATATAAAATAATGTTTATTTTCATGGCATTTTAAAATAATTATGATTTGAGGTGTATATGTGTGTGCTGTTTGTTTGTTTTATGTGGTGGTGGTGGTGGTTGGGGGGTGTTGGGGATTTGTGTGCGCGTGTTGGGGTTGGTTTTGGGGTGGTGGGGTTCGGGAGGGAGGATTGGGACTCCTAAGTAACGTATACCAAATACTAGCACATGACCAATAACCATGTGTAAAATACCAAGCATAAAACTACTATGCCAAATTAAAAACCTAGCTAGATGCTTAACAGACCCAACTATAAATATTCAAATGATTCGGATGGCAGCTTGGCTTAAAACTATTAATCTAACTAATTAAAGTAATAAGATTTTACTATTTTCCTAGTATGTAAAAGTAAAATAAAGAAACGAAAATCATCAATTTCAGTTATCCCAAATAAGGATTACAGCAAAGATCAACCCAATAAACCGAACCAATTAAAGGTACAGTGCATGAATTCTGATACAACTCCATATTTAACCAACGCCACTTAATCTTACCTCGTAAACTATTTTGTTCTTTTGAAGATCAATGCTAAATAATTGTTAATATTAGAAAAAATAAGATGAGAAACACGTAAATTCAGTTTTTTTCCTTTCTAATAAAAGCATATATTCGGTTAATAGATCCCTCAACAGCTGTCTCCATAACTAGACAACTGATCCTTTCATCTTTCTCTTCAATATAAATGCTAATCCTCTCATTCTTTCTTTTCAATTCCAATTCCAATTCCAATTCATTGCATCTTTCTTCTTCTTTTGTTGAGCAAAAGAATTATTCTCCGTGTGAAAATGGCTCAAAACACAGCAATGAACAATAGTATGTTGAATTCGACAACTCCTAGTGTAGAGCTAGATTGCTTCACCCCTCATATGATCATCACCAATGGAATATGGCTCGGCGATGATCCCTTACGATACTCTCTCCCTCTTTTCCTGATCCAACTCCTTATAATAACTCTGACCAGTCGCGCTCTCCATGTTATCTTGAAGCCCTTCGGCCAGCCTATGGTCCTCGCTGAGATTCTGGTATGTTGATACAAACAAGTATCAAATTTTCTTATTTCAATATAAAATTTTGATAGATGCTGATTTTAAACTTTTACAAATGCAGGCAGGGATGTTGCTGGGACCATCTTTTGTGGGCAAATTCTTTCAGGGCTTTCAGGCTCATTTCTTTCCGCCAAGAAGCATCAGTATACTATCATCGATGGGTAGTTGTGGCCTACTTTGCTCTGTGTTCATGGTTGGAGTTGAGATGGACATAAATGTGCTAAGGCAAATGAAGAAGAAAGTAATGGCTATTGGAACAATTAGCATCGCATTTCCTTTTGCGATCACCTTGACTGCTGCCTACCTCTTGCGTGACTATTTCCTTGAAGAAAAAAAGAACAATGCCTTTTATATCTATCTCGCTCTGGCTCGATCAATCACTCAATTTCCTGTGCTCGCTCGCGTCCTTAGAGATCTCAAGCTTCTGAACACAGAGGTCGGTCGAGTTTCCATGTTGTCCTCTGTCGTCAACGATCTGTTCTCTTGGGCGTTGCTTGCCGTTGTTGCTGTATTCTCAGGAACTATGAGAGCCGATAAAGGGATGGGTGGCTTGCCATTCCTCTACATCTTTCTGTCGAGCCTAGGCTTCTTTATCATCTGCGTTGTCTTGGTGCGACCTGTATTAAAATGGCTCATGGACAGGACGCCAGAAGGAGAGCCTATGAGCGATATAGACCTCGGCATGATCATCATGGGGTTGATGGTATCTGCATACATTACTGATTTCATTGGCATTCATGGTGTTTTCGGGGCGTTCATTTATGGCTTGATCTTTCCACATGGAACCCATGGCACTGCACTGGTTGAGAGATTGGAGACTTTTGTTACAGGATTACTGTTACCAATATACTTTAGTGCTAGCGGGTTCAAGACTGACTTATCAACGATCGAGCACTCTGATATTATTGCCATTCTCATCTTTATCTTCATCCTCTCGAGCATCGCCAAAGTGGTTACCACTACAATGACATCTTCGTACTTTAATATTCCCTTGTCTGAAGGTCTCTCCCTTGGTTTCCTCATGAACTCCCCTGGACTTGCCGAAATAATCCTCCTCAATGTCGCCAGGGATAAAGATGTATGTACACATGCTAAAGTTGTTTCCATAAGAACGAATTATTTTGTATTTTATTTTCTTTCTAAAGATCAATGTTTGGTATGATTTGTCACAGATCATTGCCCAAGAGACGTTTGCAATTATCGTGGTGATGTCCGTCCTGATGACAGCATTGATGATGCCGTTGGTGTCAGCATCATATAAGCCATTGAAGAATATCATCGAGTACAAAGAGCGATCTCTTATGAGCATGAAGCCCAATGACGAGCTCCGAATGATCGCTTGTGCCCACTCCAACAACAACGCCGCTTCTTTGATCAGCCTCCTCGACATGTCTAACCCTACAAAAAGATCTCCAATATCTGTTGCCTCTCTTCATCTCATTGAGCTCACAGGCAGAGAGTCTGCCATGCTTATTTCTCACAACACTGACTCTAACTCCTCCATTGCTGGTGGCTTTAACATGAAAAACAATGAGGCTCAAGCGAAAGAAATTATCTCTACTTTCGAGACCTATGAGCAGCATGCAGGGGGCATCTCCATTCAAGCCCATACGGCCATCTCTCCCTACTCCATGATGCACGACAACATATGCACCCTTGCGGAAGAAAAGCATTCCTCGATCATTATCTTACCTTTTGACAATCTTCAGACATTCGATGATGCGGCCAATCTTTCCATCCGTAATGTCAACCAGAACGTCCTCGATTACGCACACTGCTCTGTTGCTGTCCTCGTCGATCGCGGCCTGACCGCTGATACGTTTGCAGGAAAAGCCAGTCTCTATGCCAAACGACATATTGCCCTTCTATTTTTCGGTGGCCCTGATGACCGCGAGGCACTTTCCTATGCATGGAGGATGGCGGAGCACCCTACCGTCACCCTTACCGTGATGAGGTTTGTCCTTGGTGAACAAGTTGCCGGAGAAGCAACAAGCATTTCACCATCACTGTTATCGTACCATGATACCAATGAACTATTACAACATTCAAGCATCATCGACATAGGTAATTCTGAGGTCGATGAAAGTCAGATTTCCGATGAAGAGTATGTAAGTGAGTTCCAGATGAAAAACTTGGGCAATGAGTCGATCGAGTATGTGGAGATAGTAGTGAATAGTAGCGAGGAGACTGTGGGCACAATCAGGTCGATGGATCGCGCATGCGATTTGTACATTGTGGGGAGGTCACAAGGGGCATCCCTGTTGACTGCAGGACTGACGGAGTGGATGGAGTGTCCGGAGCTTGGGCCGATAGGAGACTTGCTTGCGTCGATGGATATCGGTGAGGGGATGTCGGTATTGGTGGTGCAACAATATAATGAGAAATTCACATGAAGTTGTATGCTAGATATGTTAAGCTCTTTGTGTTAGAATGTAAAAAAATAGTTTCAGCTAACTATAACAGTACCAAATTGAAATGTCATTTATTCGGCAAGATTATAGGGGTTTGATGCAAAGTATCTCCATTTTTGTGCAAGTTATCAGATTTTCATTAATGTTTTAGAATTGTTTTCATCGAATTTTGTTGGGATTTTGTGCGTGGTCTAAGGGAGTCAAGTTTTCATGCATGTTGTTGAACCTCGGGGAGTTCCATCAACTGTGCTAGGGCTTGCTTCTTTAGATTTACATAATGCTAATACAATGGACTTGAACACAATGATAGTAGCCTCGGGAGATTTTTTATTTGTGCCATTTATATTGGCAACTTAGGTGACCGATTCATTTAGATTTATAATGAATTATCATAAAAATCAGTCTAATGCCTTCAGCTGCACTAGCCTGCGATACCTAAAGAGGTGTTATGTTGGAGCGCGGAAGGGAAGGATGTGGTATATGCGGTTGAGTTCGTAGTGACCGAGAGAAGAGTAAAGGTGCTTGAATCGCGCTCCTACACATGGAAATTCCCAATTTACCCTTTTGACTAATGGGGGCACGAAGAATGAAAATAAAATTTGAAGAAGAACAACATTGCCTAGGATTGGATCTAGGATAGAGCATGACATGACGCTTTAGATAGATGAATTTGTGGAGTATCATTGTTCTTCAATGGGAAACAAATAACTTTTTATGGGAAATGATTTGAGCGTGGAAGTTGTCAGTATTGGCAAATTCTAGCTGGATCTGGGAGGTGGAAGCACTTGGCTCCATCCTGAAGTGTTGCATGTTCCGAAGATTAAGCAAAATCTCCTTTCACTATCTAAGCTATTTCATTTTGGTTATGACATTCATTTTAATAAAAATAATATTTTTATTACGGGACATGATTGCCATATTGTTGGGCAAAATTCGATATATAAAGGCTACACCCCATCATCTCCACCCCCTCAAAGACTGTCTCAATATCAAAGAGATATTCTCTCAAACAACCCCACTTCCATAATTCTCTCAACTAAGAATCCGACTGTTGAGAGAAAAATGGTTGATTTGGTCACACAAGACCTATGAATGATTAACTTTCATGATTGATTGTTGTATACAATTGGCTTAATTTATAGCCATGAATTACAATTTGTAAGGCAACAAATTTACACCCAATAATGGTAAGATATTTACAGTAGTGATGGTAAGAAATTAGTAAAATTATGGTAAGTGATTTGCAATCTTTAGGTAATTAAATATTATAATCATGGTAGGCAATTTTCAGCTAATTGATTTGTTATCTTTGGGATTCTGAATTGATATTGCTGACACTCCCCCGCAAGATTGAGGCTCCATTTGAAACTCCAATCTTGGAGCAAATTTTGAGAAATTGCATCCGCCCAAGTGGTTTGGTGAGAACATCCGCGAGTTGATCATGGGTGCTAATATGGTGAACACGGATTGAGCCATTTGCTACGCATTCTCGCACGAAGTGAAAGTCCAAGACTATGTGCTTCATTCGAGAGTGAAAAACGTGGTTGGCACTGAGATAGGTAGCACCCGTACTGTCGCAATACAGTGAGGGCAGTTTAGGGAGGTTAATCCATAGTTCATGAAGAAGATTTTTTACCCAGAGTACTTCAGCAGTTGCATTTGCGAGGGCTTTGTATTCGGCCTCTGAGGAGGATCGAGAGACAGATTTTTGAAGAGTAGATTTCCATGAGATTACATTTGAGTCGAGGTAGAGGATGTATGCAGTGGTTGATCAGCCATCATCACGACTACCACCCCAATCGGAGTCGCTGAAAGCATGAAGAGTGAGAGGGGTGCCGCGATGTAATTAGAGACCATGATGGATTGTGCCTTTGAGATAGCGAAGGGAACGTTTGAGTGCCGTCCAGTGCAATTCTATGGGTGAATGCATGAATTGTGATAGACGATTGACAGCGAAGGATACATCAGGTCGAGTAAGAGATAGGTATTGAAGGCCACCAACGAGTTTGAGATATGGAGTGGAATCCACAGAGGCGGACCCATCACGGAGGAGGAGTGGGGTAGTGGGCAGATGGGAGTATTGATTTCCTTAGCCCCTGCCATGGAAAAGGAGTGTAGTAGGTCAGCAATATGACGATGTTGAGAGAGGAGCATGTCGTGGGATGTGGGAATAACTTCCACACCGAGAAACTGATGAAGGTCTCCGAGATCCTTTAGAGAAAAGCTTGCCCAAGTTGCCAGACAAATGATTCTAAGAAGTTGGTGTTGTTGCCGGTGAGGATGATGTCATCGACATATACGAAGAAGTAGGAAATAGTGGTATCCTTAGAGTAGATGAAGAGAGATGCATCCGCCACAGAGTTAGTGAAACCTGCTTGTAGAAGATAGCCTTGTAGTTCTTGGTACCATGCTCGAGGCGCTTGTTTTAGACCATATAGAGCTTTCCGAAGTTTGCATACATGGTTGGGTAAGGAAGAGTGGATGAACCCCGGAGGTTGAACTATGTAGACATCATCATGAAGTGTGCCGTTGAGGAATGCATTGTTGATGTCGAGTTGGCGGAGTAGCCATTCGTGAGAGAGGGCGAGGCACAGGACTACACGGATTGTAGTCAGTTTTGTGACTGGGCTAAATGTATCGGAATAGTCTATGCCAGGCCGTTGGTGAAAACCTTTGGCCACAAGACGAGCTTTGTATTTAGCAATGGTTCCATCGGGGTTGCGCTTGACTCGGAAGATCCATTTACAACCAATGAGATTTTGATTTGCTTGCGGTACAAGGTCCCATGTCCCATTTCTCATTAGGGCATCAAATTCTTCTGACATTGCAGCACGCCATTTGGGATCCTTTACTACTTGAGACACACATGTTGGTTCAAGGATTGAAGGTATGGGGTGAACGGTGGTATGGTTGATGTATAGGGAGTTAAAGTATTTAGGGTTTGGTCTGCATTCATGGGTGGATTGGATGTTTGGGGCAGACTGACTAGTTGAGTACCCGAGAAATATGCAAGGGGTAGATCAAGGTTGGAGTTTAGAAGAGTTGTATGGCCGTAACCAAGGATAACATTTGTAGGCAGATTGATTAGTTAGGGGAAACAACACTGAAGGAAGTGAAATAATATTTGGAACATTATTTGTATTGAAGATGTCTTCTTTTTCTAAAATTTTGGTAGTCTGTATACTTATAACATAGGTATGCATGTGTACTGAGGATATATGATTATTCAAATTGATATGATTCATCACATATCAGATATTTTTATTTTGGAAGCATGTTATATGGGTCGCTAGTGGTTATATGTGTATGAAACGTGTTTCAGATCTTGTATTTTGTATCAAATGTGTATCAATCATAGCTCGTGGTATTGTTCTATTCCAAAACTAGTGCTATTTGATAATTTTGCGATATTTGGTTGATGCGTAACATTTATATATGTCACATGTGTATGAGGTTCCGGGATATCAGATGTTATGTTTTATGTATAAGAGTTGATGTGGTCATATAAAAACTATTAAGTACTTACTGCTGTTGTAGAGCTATAATATGATAATACCGACTCGATTTATTTTCTGAATCTCCAGAGATAATAAAGAGCTATACTGTAGCGATAAAAAGTTACACTTCTTCTATAAAGTGCTATACAATCGTATTAGGAGCTACAATTTGCAAATAAGGTGCTACACTTTGACATAAAGTGCTACCTTTTGCTCAGACATTGTATAAAAGATAGTGAAACTGACAATTTATAAAGAATTGATCAAACAACTATATCTATGGTCACCCATTTTATTGATTAAAAACATTATTGCCTCGATATTTTTTGCATTTTTAGAGATAGTAAAGAGCTACACTTTTGCTATAAAGAGCTATACAATTGTTTTAGGAGCTACACTTTATACAATTGTATATCTCCTTATTTACAACCTATCAGTTGCATAAATAATTGATCAAACAACACACTACACACATCGTAACCCATTTCTTTTGATAAAAAATGACTGGGTTGAATTACTCTCTACATTTCCAGAGACTAAAAAGAGCTATACTATATTCATAAAGAGCTACACTTTGGTCATAAAGAGCTATACAGTTGCATAAAGAGCTACACTTTTCAGATAAAAAGCTATACTTCGGTATAAACTGCTACACTTTGCTCCGCTATACTTTATACAATTGTTTATCTCCTTATTTACAACCTATCAGTTGTATAAATAATTAATCAAACAACACACTACACACATCGTAACCCATTTCTTTTGATAAAAAATGACTGGGTCAAATTACTCTCTACATTTCCAGAGACTAAAAAGAGCTATATACTATATTCATAAGAGCTACATTTTGGTCATAAAGAGCTATACAGTTGCATAAAGAGCTACACTTTTAGGTAAGCTATACTTTGTTCAGGGAAAGTTGGGATGATTGTCATTGATTCAACTTGTTTACGCCTTCTTTGGCCTACAACAAAATTCAAAAAGAAATGCCTTTTATTTTACATGCATAAATGAAAATCAAAAGATTACAACTTTTATCCTTGGAACAAACACGAGGATCTCGTTATATCGAGGTCCTCGCCATGCGGGTTCTTTGCGCGTGGACTTATTGTGTCCGTGGACCACCGCCAACCCAATCCGTGTAAACTGGGTTCGAACTACAGATGTAAGGGGCTCGCTTCACTAAAGAAACGAACCGAGGGGATCACTCACTGGCGGAGAGGATCACCGCGGGGATCACACTCACGGAAGGAGAGGATCACGAGCGGTGAGATCTACAAGGAGAAATCACAACTTATCCCCGAGGTTAAGACGGCTTAACCTAGAGGGTATCTAGTTCGAACTCGGTCTTTACCTTTTGCTTGTAGATCCGACGTTGACTGGACTTGTACTCGCTGTTGCTCGGAACCGTACGTCGTAGATCTCGCGAGGGCTCTTCTGAAGTCCGCCAAAATCCAAGCCGAAATCCTCCAAAATCCGACCTTATCAGCAAAAATCCCTGGTGAGGAGAACCCCCATTTATAGCATAGGGGTGAGCGCGGCCGGCTTCACTTCCGAGCCACCTACCAAGTTGTCGGAGGTGGCTCTACCATGAGCTACTCCCTGCCAAGTTGGTCGAGGTGGCTCGGCAGGCCGAGCCACCTCGGCCACTTTGGAGGTACCGCCAAGTTGTCGAGGGGCCGGCCATTGTGGCCGAGCCACCGCCACTGGCCGAGGTAACCGGCCAAGTTGGTCGAGGCGGCCGCCGCTTTTTCCGCCGCTTTCTTGCTCGACTCTTGGCTTTCTCCCGACTTAGATTCTGCTCAGATTTGATTCCCGACTAATTCTTGTTCGCTCCGTTCAACGGTCTCGAAATCCGATCGTCCATTCAAGTCGTTTAAACTGCTTGTGACGCCGCTGGTTCGCCGCCGAAGTTCGCGCCTTAACGATCCGACGCCTCGATCATTCGATGGGTTGTCACCGACTCGCCACGAAGTTGGTTTCGGGATCTTGTAAGTATTTTTCAACGCAGATACCCCTCCAAAGCGCCTCGGCCTCAATTCTTAATGAGTCGGGATGCTTTGGACATGATGGTTCCCTACCTTCGCCGCCGAGGGTCCCAAAGATAGCTTCAAGTCTTCGATTCTTTCTGATCATCCAGCTTTGTAGGATTCCCGATAAGATCACGGTGCTGCATTTATTGTCCGACCGCTTGTTATCTTGATTCAAGTCTGGGTGAGTTTTGTTTGTAACTCGGGTTGGCTGGTCGTTGTTTGACTAACCATCGACTTTTGACTTCTCCATATGTCGGCAACCCGGTGGGTGAGTTTTGTTTGTAACTCGTGGTCGGTTGGTCGTTGTTTGACTAACCATCGACTTTTGACTCTCCATATGTCGGCAATCCTTTGTTGCGCACATTGGTCGTGTGAAAGTACATGGAATTTCATAACCCTTACTCTGTTAATTCCTTCATCATCACGTGTGTTGTTGGTTTAACTACACGGAGGATATGATTATCCGATGTCAACATGACTTTCACTCTTCATTATTATCTCTTGGAGATTATGGTGGAGGACATTAAGGGTTACCGAAGTTATCCTTAAGAATATGGATTTATTCTCCGTGAACTCCTCGCTGAAATTTTGGAAATAGTTTATACCGTAATCCTAGTGGAGTAGGATTGGCGACGCTGCTGATCGGCGCCGATGCATCGCATGATCGAAGTTATCCTAAGAATATTTTTGTGAAAATATTCTTCCGAACTTCGATAAATTAGGAAACAGTTTATACCGAATCCTAGTTGAGTAGGATTAGACGCTGCTGATCTCGGCCGATGCAATCCGACGATCGAAGTTATCCTAAGAATATTTCTTGTGAGAATATTCTTTCTGAACTTCTCGACAAATTAGGAAACAGCTTTATACCGTAATCCTAGTTGGAGTAGGATCACACGACGCCATGCAACGACGCATCGAAGTTATCCTAAGAATATTTTTGTGAGAATATTCTTCCGGAACTTCACAACAGCTTACTCGTAATCCTAGTTGGAGTAGGATTGCACGGGTTGATCGGCCGATGCAATCCGACGATTGAGTTATCCTAAGAATATTTTTGTGAAAATATTCTTCCTGAACTCGATAAATTAGGAAACAGTTTATACCGTAATCCTAGTTGGAGTAGGATTGGGCGCGCTGATCGGGCCGATGCATCCGCAGACGAAAAGATCCCTAAGAATATTTTTGTGAAAATATTCTTCCGGAACTTCGATAAATTAGGAAACAGCTTTATACCGTAATCCTAGTTGGAGTAGGATTAGCGACGCGTTGATCGGCCGATGCATCCAAGACGATCAGTTATCCTAAGAATATATTTTGTGAAAATATTCTTCCGGGAACTTCTCGATAAATTAGGAAACAGTTTATACTCGTAATCCTAGTTGGAGTAGGGTTATGCGACGCGTTGATTTGCGTCGAGGGAATTCGTGAGGTGTTATCCTGCCGAATAAACCTTCAGAATCTTTCCCAATATAGCGGAGGAATTAGGAGCCAATTAACGGACTGATTTGGCGCCATCTTGACATTCAAACAAGATTCCAATTAGGACTCCTAATTAGGGGCTGATTAGAGTCCTAATTAGAATTGATTTGGGCTCCAATTAGAATTCCTACTTCTTGCCAAATAGGACTCCTTATTCAAAGAGGATTGGGTCTATGTGAGATTGTTATAAATACCCACAAAGCTTCTTTCTTGCTGACCTAGGCCGGCCCCCCCCTGTGCTCTCTCTCTCTTGTTTTCATCTCGCCTCGCGCCGTCTTTCTCCTCCGAAAGCAACGAGGTAATGCAGGGTTTTGTAAATTCTTTTCTTTTTTTTTTTTCTTCGCATGCAGTGACGACCGCGAGGGGAAACGACGGCGGGCGGGCGAAGCGGCTAAGCTGGGCGCGGCGAAGGCCAGCGGGCGGCGCTGGTGCGCCGGCTACAGCGTAGTTGGCCGCCGGGCCGCCAGCTGGCGCTCAGTTCTGGCCAGCTGGCACCATTGGCCCGCTGGCCTGGCGCTTGCCATTGGCGCTCGCTCGCTGGCCAAGCCGCTGGCTGGGCTGCTCCGCATTGGCGCTGGCGTTCGTCGCCATTGGCGGCTGCGCCGCCTGCCGCCGGGCGCTCATCCATCTGCAACTGGTCACACCGATGGTTGACGAGCCGCGACGGGTCTTCTTTGATGCCTTTTGCGATTTTCGATCGTGATATCCGACTTTATTTGTCTTCTTTTGCAGCTTTCCGATGTCGTCGGGAAGATCACGCGTCTCGAGGAGTCGGTCAACTCGCACGGCGCGTGAATGCACGCCTTCTTTTCTGGTATGCGCCAGTCATCATATTCTCGACATATATGCGTATCCCCGCTTCGTTCTCCTTGTGTGAGGCGATTGAAGAGCCGAAACCTCCTTCGTGGGGACCGACGCTGATTGTGCACGCTCGTTATGACCCCGCTTCGTTCTCCTTTGTGAGGCGATTGGGAAGAGCTGATTCTCCTTCGCGGAGGATTGAGGCTTCAAAGATCACCCGCTCGATTTTTAACGGAACGATTTCACACCGTACGCTCGCCAGAGAACGGAATATATTGCCGCTTGGATTATGCGCTATATTTTCGCTCTCCCGTATTTAATGGATGAAATCATCATACCCGCTATAAGGTCGCGGACTCAATCTATGTAAGATGAATTCAACGCCATTTACTAACCGAATATTTTCGATTTTCGTTGATTATTCCTGAGCTTTTCCACCACGCTGGTCGATGGACGCCATAGTGACTATTATTCCATGTGTGATGATCCCGCGATTTTTATCTCGCCGATTTGCCGGGACATCACCGAGACGATCCAGTCAGATTTGAGGGGAGTTCCCGCTTCTCCGACGATTGGTCACCGATGTGCAGCAAGGGATGCCAAATTTCATCAACCTTTGCGAAAGACGCATTATCTATTCGGCACTCGCTTAAGGATCCGGATACGTCTTATCGAGAGTGAGAGGTGGTTGAACAAAGACGACGGAGGCCCTTGTATATTCCCCGGATACCTCGCCGCTCTCATTGACCGACCTTAGACACCATGTCGTGACACAGTATGTCATGGCGCCCACCGAGGAGCATGATCATATTCATTGTGGGTTTATTACCCAGAGCCGGTTCCGTTCCAACAGAATCGCTATCTTCACCTCGGGTTGTAGGGTGGACACACCGCCTGATGAGCTTTTGTTCCCGCCGACTTTGAAGAATCGCTGCTAAATTGGGGCGAGATGCCGTCCTAGTCAAAGATTCTTCGTGGGTACACTCGCCAAGTAAGCATCGACTTACGCCCTCACCGATGGGATGGAGAACTCGCGCTTGCGGTCCGTATTCACGATTCGTGCCACTATGTATGGCCTTCCAATCAGTGCCAACCATTTCTTTACCTTATTCGAGCTTTATAATCCGATTCAATACGCTTTTCACCAAACATGGCGAAGTCAGTTGGCTTTGCATGAGATGTACCGTATTTCGGTCTACCCATGGGGAAGATGCTATATCGAGTACTTTCCTCCAATCGAATCGAGCCGGGTGAAGGAACGCATCACCATCGTTATAAGACTTTATGGGATCTCACTTGTCATTACCATATAGCTCGCCCAATCTGAACCTTACGCTAAGAGGAAATCGCAAGTGAGTCCAGGCAGTCACAATTACTTGTTCCAAAGATTTGGAGGACAAATGGCGAGGAAATATGTGAACTATCACCGCCACCCTTCAAGGTTAATGAACCATCAAGAAGTCCGAGGCTAACTCTTATACACTCAGCACGCCAAAGAAGGCTTTCCTTCAGACCAAGTTTGCGACCTTTCCGTGGCATGCCTATCCAAACCGATAACTCTTCTAGCGTGCTATCTTGCAACCGCTCAAGAAGTGTGTGGTTCCATATCAATCTGATGATGCTTTACCTTTGGAGGTCCTTTATCCCGCAGCTCAACTTCACAAGAAGGAACTCTCCTTCCGTGATGGTGCCAGATTCACCGTGGATTGCGGCATATAGTTCGAAAGCAATTCGAGAAAGGACGAGCCATCATCACGCATCCCTTCCGTCCAGTAGAGCTCCCATATACCTATTTGATGACCCGTTGGTCCTTCATCGCCCCGACATGATGTCCGCACCGGTTCCACAGATTCGCCTACTCCTTTCTTACTTGGTAGAGGATTGCGATGGAAGGGGTGGTTTTGCAGAGATCAAGAAACGTATGCATTCACAAAGGGTGGATCTTTCCATGTTTTCCCGATTCTCCGTCAATATGGTGAGTCCTTGGTCGACGAGGAGGTGCGAAGACAAGCCACTTCACTTAACATTGGCTATTTCAACCGGCTAGTGAATATCGCCGTGGTATCTCACCTCCCGGTAAGTGAGGAATGCTTCATTGAGCCTTATTTTCCTCGTCGTTTGCTCGCCAGCTTGGTTAACGACCAACTTTATGTTGGGAACCCGAATCGATACCCACTGAGGTGGACTTGTGGATGGCCTTCGAGCATGGTTGTGGGAGCCATGGGATGTACCGTGCTAGATTCAGCCTCGAGCTCGAATCACCGGAGTCGACATTCCTCCATTGTAGTTGGCTATTAGTAGCTAACGAGTCGGGCCCTCGTGAGGGCCATCTCAGATCCGTAGCCAAGCATCGCGCAGCCTAAGATTCGACACCGCAGATGCCGTCAAGCTCAGAGGAAGCCAATCTTATCGAACGTGAGGCTGAGGAGGAGTTCCACAACTCGACGCCGCTACTTTAGGAGAGGACCAAGCTGAGGTCGCAGCTCATGAGAAGGATCTCGTATTCTCCTTTTCCCTTCTTTCTCATCCTTTCCATTAGAGTTCTCATCCAATTGAATTTTCGTGAAAATCTATTGAAGAGGAAGAATTTCAACCCTCTCAAGGGTTAAACGAAAGAGGCTAGCTCATAAGAATCACGTGAATCCTCGGTCCTTTGATATAGACTTGACCAAGAATGCCTAGCCGGTGACGGAGGTAATAATTCACCGTGATGAACTCTCAAATTTCAACTTTTGCAGACGACATTTCTCCGCTTGCCCGCTAGGGGTTCTAGGGATTATAACTCGCTTTGATTTTCCTCCCACATTGTTGAGCTCCTGGCTCGCCATGCCGAGCCAAGTTTTACTCAATGATGTATGGAGCTCTCATGAGGAGGTCGATGCAGACCATCCGCGGACCTGTACATCTAACATCGCTAATTCTCTCTCCGGGTGCTGAATGCGCGAATGGAATGACTCGATTTGTCCCCCACTAATTGCCTCTTTGCTTTTTGTTCTTTAGAGAGATTGCAGGAGACAAATGCACAAGCCGAGACTAGGCAAGCTAACTCCACTATAGGAGGTATGTAGCTTTACCTAGTGTTTGCCTTAATTGCATTCGCCTTCCTAATGCCTTTTTCGAATTCTCCATGGAAGATTTCGTGGGATCTGGGTTTATATGGCAACACTTCCATGGATGACTTGCTACGCTTGGTCACAAGATGGAGATTCTTGGTGAGGATTTACCCGGCTACTATCCTCGAAGAAGGTATGAACTTTCTTCGATTAATTATAGGACCACCGCTTGGCCAATACTACTATAATTAAAAGAAGCCGAGACATTCCATTTGTGCAAATGCAGGTACCCTCTTTCCGCCGCTTTAATCGCCTACCCACGACCGTTGAGATAGATGAGCACACCGAGGGCTCACCTGGTTGACAAAGATCCCAATGATAGATACACGTAGACTCTTAGCCTCGGGCTACACCGAAGGAAACGGGTAAGGGTCTTTTAGCCAAATAAGCGCCCATTTTTTTATCAAAATTCTAAAGTCCTCTTTTCTTCCTGCGAGCCTACATCTCGACTCCATGATCCGGCGAGAGCTGCTGATGGATGAAGATCCATCCCATCTTATTATCCGCTTGGAAATACGCCATTCTTTTCGTGAACACCGGATCGAAAAGGTCCTTCATGGCGGATTTCTCTTCATCGCTTCGAGCCACGCTTGATCCCCTGATGGCTTTGATACGGGATATGGTTACCCCGAAATGGCTCCAGCCATTGTTGATGATCTCGCCCATCCGAGAGACACCCAGAGATCGCAAGAGCCGCGTACCGGGCTTCTCATACATAGCCGCCATACCATTTCGCTTAGAGGCATGGGCGCTGGCTTTTACCGGCTCAAGTCCGTGATGCGTAAAGATCACCGATCAGCTCGGGGTTGTTGCCGACATATTCTTCCTTAAGCCACATCCGCACCGATATTGTGGCGAAAAGGAGAGGATAATACCGCCGTGGGAGAGCTCCATGCCGAGGAAGATAGGATGGGCAATTTGAGCGGGCCAAAGCCAACAAGGAAGAAGCCCTCACCGCCGCTGCCTAAGGAGCTTGATCCGTCGGGCGAACCGGTCGAGCTCGAGGAGGCAACCACGAAGACCCACCAATGAGGAGTCCTTCAGAGCCGAAGTTGGTGAAGAACTCCACCAAAGCTTACAATGGTGAAGTGTCTCAAATAACAACAAATCCTTTATCATAGGCTTGATGTTTAAACAGCTTGTAGCTCCTTTTATATTTGCTTCAAATGAATAAGATCCATCCCTTTCATTATTTATGATGATTCTTTTACTGGCCGTAAATAATTAACCATAATACTTATAGGATTTTTGGCAAACCCTCACCATCAACGGGTTTGATTAGCCTTTACCAACCAGTTGAGCTTGTATGCGGATTATTCGTGATCCGTTCAGACGCGGACGCTAAAAGAATGAAACTCTTCTAGACTTGTTGCTATGATATCAATACATAGGCTTCAGACTTTACGGCAAGAGACCACCCGCAGATCGCTTACACGTGACTCGCCCTCCTTAGGCTTCGGACGAAACCCCGTGATCGAACTCGGTTCTTCAATCGAAAAGACTAAACCGCAACGCTGCTGGAGCGGCTTTATCCCTTCTTAGGCTTCGGATAAAATGCCCCAAGATGAACCTTGGTGTCTTCTTTGACCGGAGAATGACCGAACCTGATGAAGATTGATTGAGGTGGGAAAGGAAGAATGTGTTCTATTTCCGGATGAGGCTAACAGCCAGATTCCTTGCCAGGAATCGAAGAGACTCAAAGACTACCGGACTACCCGATCTGAAAATCTCAAGATACCTTCACCGGCGCTACCTAAGATAAGAGGGGAACTAAGAGTGGGATCTCTCCACCGAACCGAAAAGACTCAGTGACCTTCACGACAACCGTCCGAAAATCCCAAGATACCTTCACCGGCTACCTAAGATGAAGATGGAACTAAGAGTGGGATCTCCACCGAGAACCGAAAGACTCAGTGACCTTCACCGGACAACCCGGTTCAAAATCCCACAAGATACCTTCACGGCTACCTAAGATGAAGATGGAACTAAGAGGGATCTCCACCGAGAACCGAAAAGACTCCGTGACCTTCACGGACAACCTCGGTCCGAAAATCCCTACAAGATACCTTCACCGCGCGCTACCTAAGATGAAGATGGAACTAAGAGTGGATCTCCACCGAACCTAAAAGACTCGTGACCTTCACGGACAACCTCGGTTCAAAATCCCCCAAGATACCTTCACGGCTACCTAAGATGAAAATGGAACTAAGAGGGATCTCCACCGAGAACCGAAAAGACTCGTGACCTTCAACGACAACCCGGTCCGAAAATCCCCACAAGATACCTTCACGGCGCTACCTAAGATGAAGATGGAACTAAGAGTGGGATCTCCACCGAGAACCGGAGACTCGTGACCTTCACCGGACAACCTCGGTCTCGAAAATCCCTACATCCTGGGCGCTACCTAAGATGAAGATGGAACTAAGAGTGGATCTCCACCGAACCGAAAAGACTCGTGTGACCTTCACGGACAACCTCGTCTGAAAATCCCACAAGATACCTTCACCGCTACCTAAGATGAAGATGGAACTAAGAGTGGGATCTCCACCGAGAACCGAAAAGACTCCGTGACCTTTAGCTCCGACAACCTAGTCTCGAAAATCCCGGCAAGATACCTTCACGGCTACCTAAGATGAAGATGGAACTAAGAGTGGGATCTCCACCGAGAACCGAAGAGACTCGTGACCTTCACGGACAACCCGGTCCGAAAATCCCAAGATACCTTCACGGGCGCTACCGAGATGAAAGATGGAAAGAACCCTTCCGCTTATCACGAAAGGATCTTACGCTTGGAGAGGAAGAATTTTATATTCTATCTCCCAAGAAAAGGGATTTTGATTGGGCCTCTTGTTCATAGAAGGAATCAAGAGGAGATCGTGGCAATGGACCATAAAATTTGTAGGCCCACCCAAGGAATTTGGTCGGTGAGGGAAATTATGATGGAGGATAAATCTAAGGTTATCCTCAAGGAAAGTGGGTAACACATCCCACGAGGAACTTCCCGCTGAACGGTTATTCAAGATACTAAGGGTAGTATTTCTTCGTAAACTTCCCATTTATCTAAGATTAATTGCCGGCCGCCATTTTGGGTAATTAGGCGATATGCACCATTGGAGTAAACCGCTTCTATTATAAACGACCCTCCCATTTAGGTTCGAATTTACCTTTCTTTTGGAAGTGAGGATGATCGGTCGCCGAGCAAATGAGGACCAAATCCCCTTCTTTGAAACTCACCGCCGAACTTTTTGTTGAAAGCCCTCGACATAGCTTGGTAGAACTCAATGCATTGTTGAGCTTCCAAACGCTTCTCATCTAACATCTCGAGCTCTTCGAGGCTTTCGATGTTGTTCTTCTGGCCGTCATCTCGCTGGAAAGGCTGGCGCGGTGACGGATCTGAATTTCCAATGGGAGAACGCCACACCAGACCGTGGAGTACGGGTTGTTCCCGCTGGTGTGCGACGGCCAGCGATATGCCCGTAGTAAGCCCGAAGTTTATCGTCCGCCTCGCTTTGTTATTCTTCACAAGCTTCGACAAAATTTTGATAATCGCTTTTGTTGAACGCCTAATCCATTTGCCGCGGATTATAGGTCACGAATGACATCTTGTATCTTGAACTTTTCGCAAAACCCGGCGAAGGAATTGCCGATAAACCGGGGACCGTTGTCATGCACGACCTGGACACCGGTCGATAGATGACATGGTGTTTGATAAACTTGATGATCGGTATTGCTTTTACCTTTAGCGGATTGCTTCACTTGAGAAGTAGTCGATCGCTAGAATAAACCGATCTCCTTTAACCGACGGAGGAAAATGGGACCTACAACGCCCATTCCCCATGTCTCAAATGGCCGATGGCCGAAGGATGCAACCGCCGTGAGGCCGATTCATATAATTCAATGGAATTTGACACGCTGGCATTTTCGAAGTGTACTGATCGCCATTAATCATCGCATAAAAGTAGCCCATTCTCCCCGATTCATCATAGCTTGGGACCAGCCGGTGGGCACCACATTCACCTTCGTGGTGCTTCCCGAAGGACCTCTCTCGCCTCTTTGTTTGAGAGGCATCGAGTAAAGACCATCATACCCCTACATATAACATCCGGCCCTCGTCGTAAAGAATCTTGAGCTCTTCACGGATCGACTTTCTTTCCTACGCCTTCCGGTAGAATACCATGTAAGACGAATCGATGATAGGAAAGCCAATCTGGCTCCAACTTGGTTTGGGTTGTATACACTTTTGTAACTACCCCTTATCTTCTTGTGCCTCTTCGTATAATGGTACAAAGAGTTGGTGAGTCCCGACCGTAACTAGTTGCTCGGTTCTAAGGTTGTGCTAACGACACAGCCTAACGCCGCCAGCATCCGCATAAGCGTTTGGAGGCGCTGATATATTCGATGAAAAATTCTTCAATGAGTCCGCTATTTCAACAGCCTATCCGATGGTAGGGGATTAGATCCGATTCCCACTTCGTAGTCACCACAAACCCGCTTAACTATCAATTGCGAATCGCCGTGATGCTTCGAGATATTCGACTTCAGCCCCTTGGAAACCAAGTCCAATAAGTAGTGCTGTATTCGGACATTATTGGAACAAGGTTCGTGAGCGAATAAGCGGGCATGACATGATTCCCCTGGGAAACTAAGACGACAATTCGGAAATCTTAGAACATCCGAGGGCACTTGCTACATTAGTAGCTCGAGAAGCTCACAAAGTACACGCCATATTTGTTGGTGCGATGTAGTGTTGACTTCTTGAACTTCATCCGAAGATCATCATATAGCTCAACCGCCCATCGCTCGGTCGTACCAAGAGATCGCGAACGCTTGTCCTTTGACCGACTTTCTGTTTGAAGTGCAAGTCATATTGGGACAAGAGCAAAGCCCATTTCGCCAAACGCCAACTCATTGAGGCGGGTGGTCATAAATATTCTGACCGGATTTACGCTAGAAATAACATAAATCGCTTGTCCCACTAAATAGTGTCGCGATTTTCAATCGCTAACACTAATGCAAGGCACCGCCTTCATTGGGTATCGAGACTCGCACCACTAATGTTCGCCGTAATACATCGCCGCTCGCGGATCTGCCGCGCTGCCTGCGCAGTAAGCGCTTTAACGAGTGATCCGCTTGTTTGAAGATCGAACGGTTTTCCGAACAAGGTGCGACAAGAATGAGGTTTGGCAGATAAGACTTGATCTCTTCAAATGCCTTTCCGGCGCGCCATCCCAAATAAATGACACTCTTCTTATTCAATTTTGAGAACGGTTGGCACTTCCCGTGATAGGTTCGATATGAACCGCCGGATGTACCAATCGCCTCTTGTAACCCTCTCGAAGTTCTCTCGATTTCTGAGGTTGCAACTCTTGAATCGCCTTCACTTTATCGTGATCGACGGATGCCCTTATTTTTGACGACAGCCGCAGGAACTTGCCACTAGACATCCCAAGGAAGGATTTAAGTGGTTCATCTTTAGTTGATGAGTTCGCATGAGCTCAATACCGCTCTAAGATCTTTGATGTGATCTCCTTTGTCACGCCACTCTACCAAGTCGCCGACGTAGCATTCGACCATTTTCCAAGATGATCCCGAAAATCTCGCCATTGCTCGCCGGTATGTTGCACCGCATTCTTAAGCCGAACGGCATGACCGTAGCAAAATATACCGATGGGCGCTCAACCGTAGTGTTTACGCCATCGGGTGCATCTTGATTTGGTTGTACCCAAAAGCCATCCATAAAGGACATCCTCTCAATCCACATGTATTGTCAACTATGACGCCGTGACGGCAGAGGGAAATCATCCTTGGGCAAGCAATGTTAGGTCTCAGATCCATACGCATCCTAATCGACCCATTCTTCTTCATAACCGACTATATTCGCCACCCAACCGGATGTTGAATTTCCTCGATTTAATCCCGACTATGAGTTTCTTCACTTCACAACAATTGCCTCCAATATTTGGGATCTAAACCGCCTTTTGCCGTTGCTTGACAGTTTGACATCCGCCTTTGAGGCTATGTGTTGCCATTAGGGTCGAGTCCCGCATGTCCTCGTAACTCCGTGCTGTAATACATCTATATCCCGACAGGGCAATCAACTCTTCCTTTCTTCCAAGGGAGAGTATTGCTGATGTTTATGAGTTTAGGATGCTCTTCATCACCCATATTAACTTGACTCACTCGCCTTAGTGGGGGTTCTCTTTGTTCTAACCTATCCCCAAACTGTTCTTGGAGTTGATGGATCCATGGGTCTTCCCATGTTGGCATGTCTTCATCACTCTCAAATGCAGTGATCAACTCAAGCCATATTTGACATCAAAGCCTTGAAAGTCTCGAGGCTGGTGTCAATCCCAAGTCAAGAGTCGACGTATCGTCCGCTCTCACCGGTGGATTATTATCAATCACCACGAGCATTCATCTTCTCGAGGAGGATTCGTATCCCAACTCTAAATGCATAGTAATTATCCCGGCTTTCCTCGGGGACATATGCCGCTTAGGAGGGGTTCGAGGGCCTCGTCCTCAAACATAGGCCTTCCTCTGTCGTTATACCCCCATTTCTTCATGATACCCGTTTCGACTATATCCTCAATGAATGTGGAGGATAGGCCCATTGTCATCTTCATCTTCTTCTAAGAAATGATTTGGTGTTGAACTGCATCTCCTTTCCGTGAAAACCAAGTCTCTTTTCACTACTTGATCTTCGTGGGATGACAAGTGTTGTCCCAAAGGAGTCCGGAACGCTTTTGTGTGAAGCAAGATGATCGAGTTGGCGTGTGCAATTCGATCATTATATAAACCTCGTTATCGCGATCATTCAGATAAAGGGTACCCTAAATTGATTCATCGGCAATTTGCCAATTACAATGTTCATCCGGACGCATTCTTCATCGCCAAGATTGATTACAAGGTACAATGTCATTTAAAACAAAACCTCCACTATAACCAAGCCCTGCCAGACGCCTTCTTCACCGCCGTCTGCATTCTCGGGGCCGATGATTCGCCGGACTCATTACCGAGAGGAGAGAATCGCAAATAAATTCTCCATCCCCTTAAACGGTTGTTTGTCGCCACCACCGCCTTGACTCATTATTCGTGGTCTACATATTTGAGACACGATGAAGAGTAGATGGGACTATAACGCTATTGTGGATCCAAGGCTCACCTAACAATAAGTTATAGGAAGTCCCTCACAATCACATAAAGTGACTTCGACTTTAAGTCCCCCATTTGGCACTTTATCCGATCTTACCACGCCGACCCTGGTGTTAAATCCATAAATCATTGTGCCTGCCGACGCCATCGGGCGAGAATTCCAAGATGATACATGAGGCGCAGGGCATGATGCTCACAGTGAACCCGGATCGACTTGGATCCTGCTAACTTCACTAGAGCCAATATACCCGCGGAAGTATAGCGGCTATCGCGGTTTGGAATTCCTCTCGCGATATCCTCCTTTGTAAAAGTGATGGAAGTGTTTAGTCGCGAAGGTTGCATTATGTTGGGTCACTTTTCCGACTCTAAATTAACTGGGTCGAAGACTTCAACGGCTGAGGGCTTCAAGAGCTTCTCGCTTTTGATAACCGCAAGAACTCATAGAGAGTGATCCTTGGCGGGATATTGGCTATTCGGGCCATGACATCAAGCGGTATGAGAGTTCGGTTTGGCTTATCTCTTCCACCCAAGCGACCAATCGAGACTGCCGAGTTGAACTTCATGCTACGCTTTGTCAGTAGCTTTTGGCGTACCACTTGTGTTGCTTTCTCCGGTGAAAGTGAGGGGATTTGTTGGTACCCCCACTCAGAGCCGCCTTGGCATTGTGGTCGGGACTTCCTGCATTTGTACTTATACTCGTGGTCCACTCTCGTGGCGCGGCTTGTTCCCCTTCTGACAAATTGAATGTTACCACTGCTCATCAAGCTCCGAATATGGAAGTAGCATGGCATGCCTTTCCCTTCGCCGCTATTCTTCGGCTGAGAGGCTACCCATTGCTCATCTTCCAAGAAGTCCGTGGACCACAAGACTTCGCCATTCGGGTCAGATAATGCATAAGTCCTTTCTCGGGCGTTGTGTGGTCGCCATTTACCGCCTTCACTCGCAACTTTGACCACGGTTCAGTTCAAACCATGTCAATGGCACCTAATTAAACTTATGGATACCGTGATTCGCCCACCTTCTTTCTTTGGACGGCTTCATAGTAATGACCTCACATCAATTATAAAGCCCTGATTTTGTCCTATAATAAACAGATTTAGCGGGGTGATGAACCGCCCTATGGTATGCACAGATTCGTCATTCAGGTTCATCAGCCTCCTCTGATCTCCGAATCGAGGGAGCTTGATCTTGTTATTTTCCACAAGATATTTGAAGAGACCGAATCTCGCCGCCCCTAAAGGAATAGGACTTCTGGAATCTCTCTTGCCTTCGCTTTTGTGGCCTGTTGCCACGCTGATCGTGGCTCGCTATGCCACGTTGCCGCCGCCGGGCCGGGGTTGAGTTGAACGCTTGGTTCGCGAACCGCCGCCTGGCTTGTTTCTTTCCTTTGCCAGGACAAAGTTACGCTTCGGAGCTTCCGTTGTCTACCGACTCTCTCTCTCTTTTTCCTTTGAGGAATCTCTGGCATTTCCACGAACCTTCAAGTCCTTCCATCGCTATCGATGGTGCTGTACCCATTGCTTCAAGCACATCTATTGATAAGTTGTCGTAGTTTGGAGGATGAACTCTCTATTGATCCCGCAGCTCATTGCCTTGTTCCTAATCGCTTAACAAAGATGTCCACTCTCCGCCTTTCCGCTTCGCCGGTTAACGTTCCGATCGAATACCGGTATCGCCATCAAAGAAATTGGTAAGGAAGCTAGACTCCATGTCGCCCCAAACCGGAATGCTCCCGGCTTGAGACACGGCGGTACCATTCGGCGACCCCATGGAGGGTGTCGACGAATGACCGAACCATCGTGGGTTCGCTACCGTAAATAACTCCGAGGTGTGACTTGAAATAAATCAAGGTCGTGGTCGGGAACCCTTCCGCCAAATGGTGTAAAGTTTATTAAGTTAAACTTTGATCGCACGGATTGATTCCCACTCCCTGTATGGGCAAGGAATACCCGCCTTTCTTTACTTCTTGAGCGGAAATCAATGAGTTGATTTTGCTCTCCTCTTTGATCTTCTCGCCCTCGAAAGCAACAACAGCAGCCGCTGCGGTTCGTGGGGTTATCATCTTCCGTGCTTCCTCCCATCCGAATCGCTATCATCTTCATCGACGCTGACGCTACCGACTCGATTCACCTTGATGTTTTGTCGGCTTGATCCTTGGTCGCATTT
The DNA here is from genome assembly GCA_012295165.1 of Asparagus setaceus. Classification (NCBI taxonomy): domain Eukaryota; kingdom Viridiplantae; phylum Streptophyta; class Magnoliopsida; order Asparagales; family Asparagaceae; genus Asparagus; species Asparagus setaceus. Next base: position 30,887,946 of record CM022710.1, read on the forward strand.
CTCTCATCGCCTGCATGGCCAACTCCATTTCTAACTTGAAGTTTTCCCGTTGTTTATTCAACGCCTCGCCTAGCATTTTGCCACTTGATCTCAGACGATCATAAGCGCTTTGGGGCTCCTTCACAAGATACAAGATGATCGACGCGATTATGAGCCAATATCCGACGCGATCATCCTCCGCGGGTATCCCTTCGTGCTTATCGACTGACCGTCGGATAGTCCCGACCGCAAACGAAGTTAGCCGCTATGGCGCGCCGAATAGCCCGTGACGATGGTTCTTGGCTGGTCATATTATTAGTGACCTTCGGCAACTCACCTCGAGGTCATCCTTTGGAATCGCCTTGACCTAGGTCTTGGCATTTCCGTGGTGAGTCTCGAAGACCACACCCTTCGAGCTTGATGGCAATTGCACTCCGAGAGCATCGCCTTAATGAGCTTGAGCACAAGCATGATCGGCCAATTTGGGGAATCCTTCGAGATTGTCTCGCACTTTGTACGTAGTAGTACACTCATCTGTGTGTACCGGAGCAACCTCGCCGTGATGTCGGCGCATCTTTCGGCATAACGCCCTCATCGCCGATGAAAACGCTCTTCCGAGGACGGGTCAATCCATCGAAACTTCCGAAGTGACTCGCCTAGACTTTCGCCGATGTGGGCTGGCTCTTGCACTTCTGACTCGATTTTCAATCCGATAGAGAGGCCGACGAATCTTCTTGTCCTGTTGAACGGGTGCGACTCTCGCATGAGGAGTGACCTGCGGATTCTCTTCGAGGACCGAGACGATCCTTGATAGTCGGCTTGGTGGTGGTGATGGGAGTTGGCTTCACCATCGATTCGATGCACGCCTTTGTCTTTGAGCGCCGCCGCTCTGGACTTTGGCGCTGGATTTGTAACGCCAGATCCTTCGCTTAAGCGCCAGACGAGTGGGTAATCGAGGTTGGGGCACCATTAGACTTGGGCCTCCAAACCCGGCGTACGCTGGTGGCTTTTGCCACTTCTTTCTTAACTCACGAGCCCGCCGCACCGTGCTTGGGCGCTAGGAGTGCGCCTCCGGATGCGCTCGGAGTGTGGAGCGTTCCGCTTGACACGGACCCACTCGCCGGTTGACGGCTTGATAAACTGTCGATCACTTGAGGTCAAGCCTCGCGTGAGTTTGATCTTAGATCCGCCAGAAGGACCCCATCCATGGATTGCATGGCCTTGGCAAGCTTGGCGCCATGCTTTGTCGCTTTGGCGAAGCTCGCTGGAGAGCCGGGCGCATCGCCGGGCGCTCATCTCGGCACCATCCGGACTTCGCCGGCGGGGATTTCGCCACCCGCGGCTGGTTGGACTCGGCCCCGGGCTCTACATCGAGGCCCATCGTCCTGCGCCGAGACCTTCGAGCGGGCGGGGAACCGGATCTCGAGGAGGGTGAGGATAGGTACTCCTCGAACTTCTCCGGGTCGAACTCGAACTCGACCTCTTCTTCCACCGATAGGGATCCGCTGGTTATGCACGACGCACTCCTCGGCCCGGGCCTGGCTCCCACTCGGGTCGCCAGCCTTGTTCTGGGAAAGTTGGGATGATTGTCATTGATTCAACTTGTTTACGCTTCTTTGGCCTACAACAAAATTCAAAAGAAATGCCTTTATTTTAAGGCGCATAATGAAAATCAAAAAGATTACAACTTTTATCCTTAGAACAAACACGAGATCTCTGCTATATCGAGGTCCTCGCCATGGAGTTCTTTGCCCGTGTCGGGACTTATTGTGTCCGTGGACCACGCAATTCCAAATCCGTGTAAACTCGGTTCGAACTACAGATAAAGGCCTGCTTCACTTAAAGAAACGGCTCGAGGGGATCACACCACTCAAGGAGAGGATCACCGCGGGATCACACTCACGAAGGAGAGGATCACGAGCGGTGAGATCTACAAGGAGAAATCACAGCTATCCCCGAGGTTAAGACTAAGCTTAACCTAGAGGGTATCTCAGAGTTCCAATTCATTCTGTTACCTTGCTTGTAGATCCGACGCTGATCGGACTTGTACTGCTGTTCTGGAACCAGACGTCAGATCTCGCGAGGGCTCTTCGTAAGTCCGCCAAAATCCAAGCCTAAATCCTCCAAAATCCGACCTTATCGCCAGAAAATCCCCCCGGTGAGGAGAACCCCCATTTATAGCAGACAGAGCGTCGGCTCGCCACTTGAAGCCACCCGCCAAGTTGGTCGAGGTGGTTCGGCCATGGTGGTGCCGAGCTACTCTACCACTTTGAGGCACCTGGCCAAGGTGAGGTGGTTCGCCATTGTGGTCGAGCCACTTCGCCACTTGCCGAGGTAACTCGCAAGTTGGTCGAGGCGCGCCGCTTCGCTTTTTCCGCCGCCGCTTTCCTCGACTTGGCTTTCTCCGGACTTAGATTCCGCCTCAGATTTGATTCGACTAATTCTGGTTCGTCTCGCTCAACGGTCTCAACCTGATCGTCCATTCAAGTCGTTTAAACCGTGCTTGTGACGCCGGGTTCGCCGCCGAAGTTCGCGCCTTAACGATCCGACGATCATCATTCGATGGGTTGTCACTGCCGACTCGCCACGAAGTTGGTTTCGGGATCTTGTAAGTATTTTTCATACTTCAGCATGAAGTGCTACACTTTGCTCTACACTTTATACAATTGTATATCTCCTTATTTACAACCTATATCTCCTTATTTACAACCTATCGCTTGTATAAATAATTGATCAAATAACACACTACACACATCGTAACCCATTTCTTTGATAAAAATGACTGGGTTGAATTACTTAAATTCTTAAAGAGCTACACTTTGCTCATAAAGAGCTATATAGTTGTATAAAGAGCTATACTATTCAGATAAAGAGCTATACTTTACGTAAAGTGGTACATTTTGTTCGATATACTTTATACAATTGTTTATCTCCTTATTTACAACCTATATCTGTTGTATAAATAATTGATCAAACAACACACTTACTTGATTTACTTTTACATTTTCAGAGATAATAAAAAGCTATACTTTAGCAATAAAGAGCTACACTTTTGCTATAAAGAGCTATACAATTGTACAAGGAGCTACACTTTGCAAATAAGGTGTTATGCTTTGGCATAAAGGGTTATATTTTTCTTGACATTATATAAATGAGAGTGAACCCGCCATTAGTTATAAAGACCCGCTAATTATAAAAAAATTGAACAAACAACACACTATATACATGGTCACCCGTTGATAAAAAAATTACTAACTTGATTTATTTATTTCCAGAGATAATAAAGAGCTATACTTTAACAATCGGCTTGCGTAGTTCTTTGCACTTGTTAGGGGACTTATTGTGTCGAGTGGACCGCAGCAATTCAATCACAGTTAAGCTTCGGGTTACGGAACTCTGAGATGTAAAGGGGCTCGTTTCCGAGAAAGCGAAAGCGCTGAGGATCACTCCACGAAGGAGAGGATCACTGCGGGGATCCACCTCACGAGGAAGGATGGCGGGCCGGGTGTGAATCTACAAGGAGAAATCCTGGCTATCCCGAGGTTAAGGCAGCTTAACCTAGAGGGTATCGTAGTTGACCGAATTGGTTACCTTGCTGCTTGTAGATCCGGCGTTATTTGGACTTGTACTGTTGCTTTGCGGAGCCGTCGTCGTAGATCTCGCGAGGGCTCTTCGAAGTCCGCCAAAATCCAAGCCTAAATCCTCCAAAATCCGACCTTATCGGCCAAAATCCCCGAAGTGAGAGAACCCCCATTTATAGCATAGAAGTGTGCAGGCTCGACCCCACTTAGGCCAGAACCACCGGCAAGTTGGCCGAGGTGGCTCGACCATGGTGGCCGACTACCCTCGACCGCAGGCACCTCGGCAAGTTGGCCGGTGGCTCGACCGGTGTGGCTGACCGCCGACCACTTGGCGAGTAGCTTCGGCAAAGTTGGCGGTAGCAGCCTTCGCTTAAGCTTCTTTTTAGCCGTTTCGTCGTTTTCCTGACTCTTGGCTTTCTCCGGACTTAGATTCCGTCTGTATTTGATTCCGGGACTAATTCTTGGTTCGTTCCGGTTCAACGGTCTCGAAATCCGATCGTCCATTCAAGTCAGGTTTAAACCGTGCTTGTGACGCTGTGGGTTCGCCGTCGAGTTCGCGTCTTAACGATCCGACGTCTGCATCATTCGATGGGTTGTCACTCGCCGACTCCCCGTCACGAGTTGGTTTCGGGGATCTTGTAAGTATTTTTCAACGCCTACATACTTCAGCATGAAGTGCTACACTTTGCTCTGCTACACTTTATACAATTGTATATCTCCTTATTTACAACCTATATCTCCTTATTTACAACCTATCAGTTGTATAAATAATTGATCAAATAACACACTACACACATCGTAACCCATTTCTTTTGATAAAAAATGACTGGGTTGAATTACTTAAATTCTTAAAGAGCTACACTTTGCTCATAAAGAGCTATATAGTTGTATAAAGAGCTATACTATTCAGATAAAGAGCTATACTTTGGCGTAAAGTGGTACATTTTGCTCCGATATACTTTATACAATTGTTTATCTCCTTATTTACAACCTATCATTGTATAAATAATTGATCAAACAACACACTTACTTGATTTACTTTTTACATTTTCAGAGATAATAAAAGCTATACTTTAGCAATAAAGAGCTACACTTTTGCTATAAAGAGCTATACAATTGTACAAGGAGCTACACTTTGCAAATAAGGTGTTATGCTTTGGCATAAAGGGTTATATTTTTCTTGGACATTATATAAATGAGAGTGAACCTGCCAGTTAGTTATAAAGACCCGTTAATTATAAAAAAAATTGAACAAACAACACACTATATACATGGTCACCCGTTGATAAAAAAATTACTAACTTGATTTATTTTCGCATTTCCAGAGATAATAAAGAGCTATACTTTAACAATAAAGAGCTACACTTCGATATAAAGAGCTATATAATTATTTAAAGATATACACTTTGCAAATAATGTGCTACGCTTTGACATAAAGTGCTACACTTTGCTTTGACATTGTATAAATGAGAGTGAAACCGACAATTAAAAAATTGAACAAACAACTATATACATGGTCACCCATTTTTATTGATCAAAAAATTCTTGACTCAATTTATTTTATGCATTCCTAGAGACAATAAAGAGCTATTATTTAGTCATAAAGAGCTATGCTTACGCTATAAAGAGCTATACAATTGTATATGGAGTTACAACTTGTAAATAAAGTACTACACTTTGGCATAAAGTGCTATACTTTGCTTAGACATTGCAGAAATGAGAGTGAACCTATCGGTTATAAAGAATTGAACAAACAATACACTATATACATGGTCACCCATTTTCACCCATATTCATTGATCAAAAAATTACTGGTTTGATTTATTTTCTGTATTTTTAGAGACAAGAAAGAGCTATACTTTAGTAATAAAGAGCTACACTTTTGTTATAAAGAGCTATACAATTGTATGAGGAGGTTTTGCAAATATGGGGCTACGCTTTTCCATAAAGTGCTATACTTTTTTCTGTGAAATCAACTAGATAAATAAAAAATAACTTGTCAATAAAATTTAATTTTTATTAATTAAAAATCATGAAATATACATGCTAACTAATTTTTATTGATCAGACATTCGAATATATAAATGTTAACTCATTTTCATTGAAACACTACAATATGTGCATGGTAACCCATTTTCATTCATCAAACACTTATATGTACATGCTAACATATTTTCATTCATCAAACACCATAATATGTACATGTCATGTAAAAGTGCCTAGATGTCCAAATAAAACACAAAATATTCCCAAAATGAACCAAAAAATTTACAAAATATTAGAATTCCAACTAGATCACCACAACATCAACCTCCCTTAAAGATATACAATATCAAGTAAAAAAATTTGTTTGCTACACGTTTGCTACTCCCTCTGATAGATCCCTTTGAGTTAACTCATCGTCATTCTTGGCTCTGAGTAGTTCACAATGGTTTTGATGGATAACTATAATATTTTCATGTTAATAAGTCCTATGAATATGAAATATTCTTCTAATTTTTTCTAACAATTTTCTTAAGGGCATACTCTAACACTCTTAATTTCTTCATTGCATAGTCCACAACTAATAAAGCGGTACAGAGCTACAATTTGATTATAAGGAGCTATACTTCTATGTAAGAAGCTATACTTTCCTCATAAGAGCTATTATTTGGCATAAAAGCTACACTTTGCTCTATAAAAATGGATAAATAAAAGACAACCTGTCAGTAAGCAAAAAAATTTTACTAATTGGAAATCACAATATGTACATGCATGATGTACAAAACTCTCAAGAAGTGTCAACAAAACTCCAAATACATCGCAATGTTCCCAAAATCAACCAAACTTTTACAAAATATTAGCAAAAATAATTGCTTCAGGCCACATGTAGAAAATATTGCGTCAAGAAAGTAATAATAGAGCTCCAACAAAATCACCACAGCACCGACCTCCATCATTGACAATGTCTGCAAAATCACGACAATTATTAACATCTATCTAGAACACCAAGCATAGAATCAGGAAGTTCCCAAATACATCTCGTGAACAATCTGAAAGGATACAACATTTACAAAAATTCTCAAATTTCATTTCATGACCAAAAAAAATTACAAAAAAGAAAAGAGAGAAATTACAAAAAATTACCTCAAAATTCTTTTCCACCAATGTTTGAGAACTCATGGCTGAGGAATTAGCAGTCGTGGTTTCATGAACATGCTTCCGAGAAGGGGATCGACTTCGAGTGTTTTTGGAGGCACGTTCGAAGTTCGCTTGGCTCCAGTGGAACTCACCGACGGTCGGCGAAGGGGATAAGAGGTGATCAACCAGAGCAATGTGTGTTAAGAGTTTCTAGAGCGTGCGAGGGTCACTGGATGCAATAATCTCAAATTCCATGAATGAGATTCGCTAGTCATCGGCGAACTCAGAGGCTGTCAGCGAGGGATTTAGAGGTGATTGATGAAATTTGGTTAGGGATTTTTAAAGAATGGGATCAATAATGGCTTCCTGTGTGAAAGAGGAAAGAGGAATTATAATTAGAAAAGGGTAATTTTGGAATTATTTTTATTTTTCTCAAATACAGTATATAGGGAGGTAGTATTTAGAAGAATGGGTTTAAAAATAAGTGATTGGATTACTTTTGGGTGTATGGATGCTTATAAAAGTGAGTGGGTTTTTAAATAAGTACGGGTAAAACTTTGGGTTTAAAGAGAAAAACCCCTTTTTTTTGCTCAGCAAGATATATTTGATTAAGATAATAAATAAGTTCCCGAGGAGGGAAACAAACATACACCAAAGTTACAAACTAGTGGAGAAAACCAAAGAGCTCCCAAACAATTACAAACATAAAAGGAGAGTTCTGGGTTGCTGAAGCCAATTCTTGAGGTCAATGGAGAGAAAAGGAAACTTTACTTTAGCCAAAGAGTAAGCATATAACTTAATCTTATCAACGACCATATCAACGGGTGAAAGGTTGTTGTTGAAAACTAGATCGTTTCGGGCGTTCCATATAAACCACATGGATACAAAACACAAAACCATCCAAGATTTACCATCAACTGATTCGGGTTTCCCACCATGCAATTGAATAATAAAGTCCGCCATTGAGGAAGGAAAGCATAGAGAAAAATCCAACCATTGAAGAATTCCGCCCCATACCTTCCAAGCCCACCTACAACCAAGTAGAGCATGGAAACCGTCTTCAAAAACTCCAAAACACCGTGGACAAAACATATGAACCAGTGGTAGGACAATACCTCTGCTCTCCAAAAAGGATTTGCTAGGGATGCAGTCTAGAATAGCAAGCCAAAAAAAACGCCGAACCTTTGCGGGGGCATAACTATTCAAAATTATTCTTGGCCAAACATAGGAAATACCTGGCTCGCGTAATTCTAGAACATTAACAGTGGTTCGAACGACATACATGCCTTTAGAGTGTGGAGTCCACTAAATGAAATCCTTCTTATTTGGACTAATAAGCACACCCTCAAGCAAACTCATTAAATTCTTTAATTCTTCTTCCTCCCAAGCAAAGAGTCTCCTTCTATAATGAATACTCCAACGGGCATCACCATTCTCAGAGAGGTAATAATCTCTAACCGAGCAGCTTTTGGAAGCAGAGATGGAAAAAAGTCTTTCAAAAGGAACTTTCAATGGAATTTTAAGAAGCCAAGGATCATGCCAAAGCCGTACGCCAATACCATCACCAAGCACCCAATGAAAATTAGATAAACCCACGATAGCATTACCAGCCACAAAAGTTCCAACAGAAAAAATTTGTTTCATGACATAAGAAGCCTTCAAAATATCAAGGGAACCGAGGTACCACTCGTTTGAGACCCAACCATATTTCTCCACTAAAAGTTTATGCCACAAGGCATCACGTTCAATTGCAAAACGCCACCACCATTTACAGAGTAATGCATTGTTGAGATTCTCAAGACTGCGAACCCCAAGACCACCTCGATCCTTACCAAGTTGCACACAAGACCATCTCACCTTACGCAAACTTCTACTTAGCCTACTACCATCCCATAAGAACTGCCTCTGAATTTTCTCAAGTTCATTGCAAATGCTAACAGGAACTTTGAATAGTGAGAAATAGAAAATAGGTAAGTTTGCCAAAGCCGAATTAATGAGCGTCAGATGACCTCCCGTAGAAATGTGACTTCGCCGCCATGATGATAACTTTGCCCTGAAATTATTACAAACGCCCTCCCACACCTTCTTCTTCTTCGCGCAAGAACCAACAACTAAACCTAAATATTTAAAAGGAAGAGATCCTTGCTTGCAGCGAAGAGCTTCAGATAGAATTTTCTCCTTGCCTAATTGCTTGCCCAAATAGAAAGGACTACTCTTGTGAAAGTTGATTCTGAGGCCCGAGACCAGTTAGAAACACCGCAGCACTCTTCTAACATGAACCAAGAAATGGGGATCGGCTGCACAGAAAAGAATGGTATCATCGGCGAATTGTAAGTGACTGATGCTCCAAGGATTTCGACCAATGCGAGTGCCCTGGAATAGCCCGAGCTCCACAGCTCTCACAAGCAAAACATTCAAACCTTCAGCCACCAAGATATATAAAAAGAAAATGAGAGAGCGGACATCCTTGACGTAGACCACGTCTCATAGGAAAGTCGGAAGTGGGACTTCCATTTACGAAAACTGAAAGAAAAGCATTACTTAAACAACCTTTTATCCACATTCTCCATTTATCACCGAAACCCATTAGAGACAACAAAGAATCCAAAAATGCCAATCCACACAATCGTAAGCTTTCTCGAAATCCAATTTGACCACAGCCACATCCTCACCCTTCCGCTTCACTTCATCGATAAATTCATAGGTCATTAAAATGCTATCCAAAATTTGCCTATCACCCACAAAAGCAGATTGAGTGTTACTAACCAATTTACTAATAACGCCCCTCAACCTATTAGCAAGCAATTTCGCGATGATATTGTATCAGAGGAGACAATGATAAACCATTATTTGAACGTTCAACTACAATCAGATAAACTTGTGGAAAGAAGTAATATAGATTCAATCAAAGTATAAATCCTTGAAATATCCAGAAGAGCAAAGGGATTCACCTTCACAGACCGGAACAAACCACAGAATAGCGTGGCACATCTCAACTCCTTCATCTAAGCCACAGTACCAAATTTGCAAACATCACACCTAAAATAGCCGAACCAGCGCTTTTAGAATAACAAAGGTTTCTTGGTCTCTGTAGCATTCAAGATAACTAGGCACACATCTTATATTACAGACTCAACGACACATAAGAGTTTAGAATATGATCCACAGAAGAGTATAGCATACAATCCACATAATAAGCTCCACGTTACACATTAACCTTCATCTAAAACATAACATGCAAAAATAACACCCTAACATAGACTTACTAAAAGAAACCATATCTCAGCTCCTCCCTTCTTATCCTTGACCGTCTTCAGCTTCTCCGTCTGTTCCTGGTTCAACCTTCAGCTCAGAAGACTTGCTTCGGTCCTATATTCAACAATTTAAATCAATTAGCCCATGCCACATAATATTAATTAACACATCACAATTTAGCTATTTCTCAAGCTAGTAACCAAATACAAATCAGATAACAATTTTCTTTAAATTCCTAACTGCAGCATGAATGGCTGGTATTTTATCTAAGGAACCCATGAGTAAACAACTAAACATATATTGCACACATCAACAGGATTGCAAAATAGAAGCCAAACATTTAAACATCTCATGTATACATCAAAATTCAAACATCTTTAAACAAAAACATTGGGTTCAGATTTTGCTCATAAAACCATATAACTCAACCATGGGGAGTCCTCAGTTAGATACAAACAAAACAGAGGCAAAGGCTTTCTCCATAACTAGTGTTTTTCAGTTCAAAATTAAACCTTTGCCACAGATAACAAATCTTAGCATCAAAATTGGGTTCTCATACAATTTTCTTCACTTCATCATGAAGCTTTTTGGTTAGCAATTTTCTGCATTTGACATCATTAAAATCTTTAGGATAGCATCAGCATACTCTTATTTAACTGTTAGAAGTAGAATCCCTATACGGCATCTGTCATTATTGAGAATCATAATTTTTTGATATTTCTGCTGCAAATATTGAAAGAGACAAGGGCGCAAACACACACATAACTCCAACCCTAACAAAAACTAGCCAAATCACAAGAGACAATCATGCTCGATTGCATACAACAATAATAGAGAGAGTGAGTGAGAAGTTTGTTATACCTTCTTGGTTCGTTTGGGTACTTTACTAAAGATTGAGACCTTGTCCGATAAAGGTGGGATAAGGTTGGCCACCAGGGCTTGATACCTATCCACGTCACCAGAAGCGATATCTTCGGCCTCCAAAGTGATGTAATAGTTAAAAGGGCAACCAGCCTGTAAATTACACTTGATGATCTTCTTGAGACGGAGTTTAGGGGTATCCTGTAACAATAATAATCAAGTACAGCAAATAATTCTAGATGATGATTTGCTACCTTAGTCAGTCCTAAAGAAAGTTATTTAAAAAAAAAAAAAAAAAGAAGACGATGAATGACCTCTTTATTGTTATTGTCTTGAATGGCAAACCTGGCATACTTAGCAACTTCATAGTAATTAAAGCATGACCTAGGCATATGGCGGATAGCACCACAAACTTCAGGGTCGACATATTGCCTCCTCGGGACATCATCAAATCCCTATAAATACAAGAAGAAGAAGAAGAATTAGTTTAATTGATAGAAGAACAAAATTAAACTAAATAATAAGAAGAAGGTAAAGGAATGGAACAATTTGAGGGTTAATTTGGGGAATGTTTACCAAGCTGCGGTTGCGGGGTACACAGCGCCAGAATCTACTCCTCTTCATCGTCTTCTTCTTCACTGCAGACGACGTCCCAGACTCCATGTCGGCGAAACCTTTGCCAAGACCCTATCTACTTCTACCTCTGCGTTACAGGGCAGCGACATCTCAAACCCTAACCCTAATTTCTTTCTCTCCTAAATAAAAGAAAGGGGCCCTACAACTTCACGTGAAGCTAGTATTTTTGTAAGACACTGTCATACCTCATTGTTTTGAATCTTTTGATGCCTTCTATCGCACTTAAAAGAATTTTAAAAACCCATATACGCCCTTCAATATCTATCTTATTAATTAGTCTGATTAACCTACATTTTTTCCCCTCACATTGAAGATAGGACTAATCTTATTCGGGGCTGGTGGCTACCCCTCCCAATAAGTGTTGCTTCCAAGTTTCGAACTCTGGCCAAGAGTCAAGAGCGTCACGGAGACCGACTTGCCATCCTTTGGGCCAACAACTTGTTGGTTAACCTACTTATAGTAATGTGAAAACACACACAACCTTTCATATATATTTTAAGTATATATATTAGTATTCAAAAATAACATTTATCTGAAAATGCTTAATGTGAAAATGACATTAAGAATATTATGAGAAATATTTTAATGAAAGTACATAGTGTACTATAATGATATTTTGATTAATTTTAAAACTTTAATATTGCCAATATATTTATTGTAATTATGCATATTAGATGCTTAATAATATTATTACTATGACGTATATTATAAAATTTTAATTATTCTACTTAAAATGCAATAATAGATTCAAGGGTCTTTAAATAGATTTTCAACAATTATTAAATATAGTTTTTTATTTTAAATCGGTTCTTTGGATCATGTTTACCATAAGCTAGAGCTATGTTTGGTGTTTTATTTCATTTGCTCCCTTAGGCCCTATTTGGCAAAGGGTTAAGTGAGGGATTAAGGAGAGTTAACCCTCCTTAATCTACCAAACATAAAAAGTTTACACATGGTGTAAACTGAATTAACACACATAACTCCAACCCTAACAAAAACTAGCCAAATCACAAGAGACAATCATGCTCGATTGCATACAACAATAATAGAGAGAGTGAGTGAGAAGTTTGTTATACCTTCTTGGTTCGTTTGGGTACTTTACTAAAGATTGAGACCTTGTCCGATAAAGGTGGGATAAGGTTGGCCACCAGGGCTTGATACCTATCCACGTCACCAGAAGCGATATCTTCGGCCTCCAAAGTGATGTAATAGTTAAAAGGGCAACCAGCCTGTAAATTACACTTGATGATCTTCTTGAGACGGAGTTTAGGGGTATCCTGTAACAATAATAATCAAGTACAGCAAATAATTCTAGATGATGATTTGCTACCTTAGTCAGTCCTAAAGAAAGTTATTTAAAAAAAAAAAAGAAGACGATGAATGACCTCTTTATTGTTATTGTCTTGAATGGCAAACCTGGCATACTTAGCAACTTCATAGTAATTAAAGCATGACCTAGGCATATGGCGGATAGCACCACAAACTTCAGGGTCGACATATTGCCTCCTCGGGACATCATCAAATCCCTATAAATACAAGAAGAAGAAGAAGAATTAGTTTAATTGATAGAAGAACAAAATTAAACTAAATAATAAGAAGAAGGTAAAGGAATGGAACAATTTGAGGGTTAATTTGGGGAATGTTTACCAAGCTGCGGTTGCGGGGTACACAGCGCCAGAATCTACTCCTCTTCATCGTCTTCTTCTTCACTGCAGACGACGTCCCAGACTCCATGTCGGCGAAACCTTTGCCAAGACCCCTATCTACTTCTACCTCTGCGTTACAGGGCAGCGACATCTCCAAACCCTAACCCTAATTTCTTTCTCTCCCTAAATAAAAAGAAAGGGGCCCTACAACTTCACGTGAAGCTAGTATTTTTGTAAGACACTGTCATACCTCATTGTTTTGAATCTTTTGATGCCTTCTATCGCACTTAAAAGAATTTTAAAAACCCATATACGCCCTTCAATATCTATCTTATTAATTAGTCTGATTAACCTACATTTTTTCCCCTCACATTGAAGATAGGACTAATCTTATTCGGGGCTGGTGGCTACCCCTCCCAATAAGTGTTGCTTCCAAGTTTCGAACTCTGGCCAAGAGTCAAGAGCCCGTCTGGAGACCAGCTTGCCTATCACTGGGCCAACAACTTGTTGGTTAACCTACTTATAGTAATGTGAAAACACACACAACCTTTCATATATATTTTAAGTATATATATTAGTATTCAAAAATAACATTTATCTGAAAATGCTTAATGTGAAAATGACATTAAGAATATTATGAGAAATATTTTAATGAAAGTACATAGTGTACTATAATGATATTTTGATTAATTTTAAAACTTTAATATTGCCAATATATTTATTGTAATTATGCATATTAGATGCTTAATAATATTATTACTATGACGTATATTATAAAATTTTAATTATTCTACTTAAAATGCAATAATAGATTCAAGGGTCTTTAAATAGATTTTCAACAATTATTAAATATAGTTTTTTATTTTAAATCGGTTCTTTGGATCATGTTTACCATAAGCTAGAGCTATGTTTGGTGTTTTATTTCATTTGCTCCCTTAGGCCCTATTTGGCAAAGGGTTAAGTGAGGGATTAAGGAGAGTTAACCCTCCTTAATCTACCAACATAAAAAGTTTACACATGGTGTAAACTGAATTAACCCTCATAATTTACCAAACACAAAAATAATAGAAGGGTTTACAAATCCCTTTAGAGGGTTAAAATAAGTTAACCCCTCAAAATGAAGGGTTTATAAATCCACCTATTTAGAAGGATTAAGAGATAACCCTCTGTTTATAAAGAAAATGGTCATAATCCTTTTATTCCCAAACACAAAAATTACAAAATGATTAAAATAAACTAATCTAACGGATTAAAATTTTTAACCCTTCAGATTAACAAATGGATTAACTATGTTAACCCTTCTCCTTAAACCCCTTCTTAACCCTTTGCCAAACAGGGCCTTAAGTAATTTATAGTATAATATATACTAATTACTATACTAATATTAATTTACGGCTTATAGTTTATTATTCAAAATAAATTAAATGAATAATTTTTATGTATAATGATGAATATGTCAAGTTTAATAGTAATTAAGCAAATAACTTTTAATATACTGTTGTTTTTCTTTATAAAAGGTGGAATAATTAGAACATTAAAAATTATTAAAAATCAGCATAGACTGAACTGCATTAAGTTTAATATTACATATAAGATAAAAATAAAAAATTTCTACAATACTGATTAATTCTAACGTAACATAAATATGCAGCACCTCCTACTCATTGCCGGTTCATATTCACGGGTCTCATACAGAGCAAATGTTACTCGGCTATAGAAACATAGATTAATACTCTTTGCACACAAAAAATAAATAAATAAAATAAAAATAAAACAGAGCCAAATCTTAGATTAGATAAAGTAGTATCTCATCAAAATAAGAAGAGTTTAACAAAGAGTAATCATCAGTGAATTTTGAGAAAAGAAATTGCAAAATTCTTTAATTGACTTTTAATGAAAGAATGGTCACATTCTTCCGATTCATCTGAAATCACTCAAATGTCATTTGTCCATCATAAATTTAGTATATTATATCAATAATAATAATTTCAATAGTTTGTACGTATAAGAATCAGATATAATGAGTGCCTGAGACACGTACATAGACAATTATTGTAATTAAAATTAATCTCGTCAAAATATTCTAAAAATAATACCTTTCTAATTCCACTTTTATTATAAGGATCAAGGTCATTAATAAGATCCTACATAAAAAGTGAAGAACTACTATTACTTACGGCGCTTGAATTACTAAATATATTCAGCATCAAACAAAAATTATAAAAAATGAAATAATCAGAAATAAATTGTTAGAAATTTAACAAAAACGTGAAATAGGTCAAAGTCCTAACCTAATGTCGTTGTCTTAACTTGCATTGGAAACATAGATTAATACTCTTTGCACACAAAAAATAAATAAATAAAATAAAAATAAAACAGAGCCAAATCTTAGATTAGATAAAGTAGTATCTCATCAAAATAAGAAGAGTTTAACAAAGAGTAATCATCAGTGAATTTTGAGAAAAGAAATTGCAAAATTCTTTAATTGACTTTTAATGAAAGAATGGTCACATTCTTCCGATTCATCTGAAATCACTCAAATGTCATTTGTCCATCATAAATTTAGTATATTATATCAATAATAATAATTTCAATAGTTTGTACGTATAAGAATCAGATATAATGAGTGCCTGAGACACGTACATAGACAATTATTGTAATTAAAATTAATCTCGTCAAAATATTCTAAAAATAATACCTTCTCTAATTCCACTTTTATTATAAGGATCAAGGTCATTAATAAGATCCTACATAAAAAGTGAAGAACTACTATTACTTACGGCGCTTGAATTACTAAATATATTCAGCATCAAACAAAAATTATAAAAAATGAAATAATCAGAAATAAATTGTTAGAAATTTAACAAAAACGTGAAATAGGTCAAAGTCCTAACCTAATGTCGTTGTCTTAACTTGCATTGGAAATATACAATAATATTCATCATTAAACAAAAATAATAAAAATAATCAAATAATTGGAAGTAAAAAGTAGAAATTCACTTTCCTTAAATAAAAGTAATATTCAATTAAAATGAATTAGATCGAAGTCCTAACCTCATATCGGTATAGATAATGATCTTGAGAAGCATAAACCTTCAAGATGTCACGGATTTGAAGTGAACTTAGTGGTCGAAGGATTATTTTGAATCTTAGGGCTTCTGTGTTTCATTGTTTCTTTTAATTGAAGAAGATTGTGTATATGTGAGACAAATAACTAATTCATCGTCAAATAGAAATTATAAAAAATATAATCAAATTATCAAAAACAAAAATAAGAAATTTAAATAAAAACAAATTAAATTGAAGTTCTAGCCCATTGTCACCAAGAATGATGACTTTGATAATCATCTGCCGTCGAGATGCTAATAGATATTGAAAGAATTAATATTGCAAAGTACTTGAGTAGAAAATAAATATGATTAGATGATGCCTTTAAATATAACAAAAGCATAACATAGAGATAATGCTCTTTGTTGAATAACATAACTAAATACATATCAATAGAGAACAACTAATTTGAAGAAGAAACAACTATCAAGTTATAATTCTAATTAAAACTAACATAAAAAATAATAATAAGATAACATAGTCTATTTAGTAATAGATAACTAATATGAAAAGATATATAAAACCTTATTCCCTACTGTCTGTTGGTGCATATGGCGTGCACGCAATAACAAAATATTCAACAACACCAATGCATGTGTAGATACTATCATAAACACTGCAGCTCACTTTCTCAATGAATGGACGGGCTCCGTTTCAGGTAAGAGCTCTGATATTTTGAGGGCGGCAATGGCAGAACAGGGACCTCCGATGCTTCATATCAGCCACCCAAACCAGAGGGAACACAATGCACAATCAGCTCAGGAAGAGGAAAGAGAGCTGAGAAGGGAACAGCAACAAGATGCTGACATGGGCTGAGGCTATAAAGTCAAGCAGCAGCTGTTTATATTTTTGGGATTTTTTTAGATCTTTGGTTGTCTCTTGTTACAGACCTTATCAGGTTTTCTTTTGTATCTAAACTGTTATAGCTTTGTCTTTCTTCCTTGTATTTAGTCTAGAAACTTTTGTCTCTCCATTCGGTTTTGCATTTGTAGGGCTGGCTTTGGGCCACATCCATATCACCGCTTGTGGTGGATGACGGCTATGGTTCTCTCGTCACCCTCGTTGATCTGGTTGTGGAGAAAGTCCTATGAACAAACTTGTGAGAAAGGCTATGTTTCTAGTTATACTTTTGTAATAACACTATCTCGTGTCAAAAGCTCTTCTATAAAAACTATTGTCTAAAAGCCGGATGGGTTTTTTTTCATCTTCCGTTTCTACCCCCTTGATGTGTTTTTATGACAGGTTCTACTGATACTGCTATTTATTGGGTTTGAGGGCATTATGAGGAGAAAGTGGTCAAATTTCATCATTTCCTATTCACAGTTTCTTCCCATCTTTGCCCTTGGCGTTTCCTTTTATATTTGCCTTGGATTTGAGGGATATTTTGGGGAAGATGAGGTTAGCCAAAATTCAGCCCATGTTCCTACCTACTTCTTTCTTAGGTGCATTTGTTTCCTCAATCTCCAGGGGCATGGCCTAGGTTAGGTACACCCTGCCCATACCTGTTGTACTCTGAAAGTTGGGTTGATGGGATGCAAATAGTCTTCAGTGATGGTGTAGGAATGGGTTGGGATGGCTATGTACTTAAATTGGCTTTTTTTATTTCATTTGATATGGACGCTTATAAAGAAAAGAAGCTTGATGGGTTGTGGAGATGAAAAGGATCTGATAATTGGGTTGGAGGCCAAAGACCAGAACAAAGAATTGGAGGGTGCAAGATTCTTATTGCAGGTAGGTTTCTAACTTTCAACCTATTTTGAGGGTTCATGTGTAATTAGGAAATTTACACGATTCTTATTTGAAATTAGTCCGTTGTTGCCCTTTTAATGTGAATTAGTTTCTTCTTTTCTTTGGTTAATTGAAATTCTAGGACCCTTGATCAAGTGATGTTCTATCTCTCTTCTCCCAAGTAATTATCGATTGAGATGGCGGTGGGAATCACCGTAAGGTTCTCCAATTCATTTTCTTAAATTTCATTTTATTTCTTCTAGGGATAATTGGTGATACTGTTGATGCTTTTTGGGTTAAAGGCACTATCTTTGATCGGCCAGCGTGATGCATTTTGATATTTGTTCACATACTTATCGGAGTTTTGTTTGTTACAAAAGAAGATTGTGTATATGTGAGACAAATAACTAATTCATCGTCAAATAGAAATTATAAAAAATATAATCAAATTATCAAAAACAAAAATAAGAAATTTAAATAAAAACAAATTAAATTGAAGTTCTAGCCCATTGTCACCAAGAATGATGACTTTGATAATCATCTGCCGTCGAGATGCTAATAGATATTGAAAGAATTAATATTGCAAAGTACTTGAGTAGAAAATAAATATGATTAGATGATGCCTTTAAATATAACAAAAGCATAACATAGAGATAATGCTCTTTGTTGAATAACATAACTAAATACATATCAATAGAGAACAACTAATTTGAAGAAGAAACAACTATCAAGTTATAATTCTAATTAAAACTAACATAAAAATAATAATAAGATAACATAGTCTATTTAGTAATAGATAACTAATATGAAAAGATATATAAAACCTTATTCCCTCATGCATTTGGTGCATATGGCGCACTAATAACAAAATATTCAACAACACCAATGCATGTGTAGATACTATCATAAACACCGCACTCACTTTCTCAATGAATGGATCTGCCCGCTTCGTAAGAGCTCTGATATTTTGAGGGCGGCAATGGCAGAACAGGGACCTCCGATGCTTCATATCAGCCACCCAAACCAGAGGGAACACAATGCACAATCAGCTCAGGAAGAGGAAAGAGAGCTGAGAAGGGAACAGCAACAAGATGCTGACATGGGCTGAGGCTATAAAGTCAAGCAGCAGCTGTTTATATTTTTGGGATTTTTTTAGATCTTTGGTTGTCTCTTGTTACAGACCTTATCAGGTTTTCTTTTGTATCTAAACTGTTATAGCTTTGTCTTTCTTCCTTGTATTTAGTCTAGAAACTTTTGTCTCTCCATTCGGTTTTGCATTTGTAGAGTGGCTTTGGGCCACATCCATATCACCGCTTGTGGTGGATGGCGGCTATGGTTCTCGTCACCCTCGTTGATCCGGTTGTGGAGAAAGTCCTATGAACAAACTTGTGAGAAAGGCTATGTTTCTAGTTATACTTTTGTAATAACACTATCTCGTGTCAAAAGCTCTTCTATAAAAACTATTGTCTAAAAGCCGGATGGGTTTTTTTTCATCTTCCGTTTCTACCCCTTGATGTGTTTTATGATGTGTTCTACCGATATCGCTATTTATTGGGTTTGAGGGCATTATGAGGAGAAAGTGGTCAAATTTCATCATTTCCTATTCACAGTTTCTTCCCATCTTTGCCCTTGGCGTTTCCTTTTATATTTGCCTTGGATTTGAGGGATATTTTGGGGAAGATGAGGTTAGCCAAAATTCAGCCCATGTTCCTACCTACTTCTTTCTTAGGTGCATTTGTTTCCTCAATCTCCAGGGGCATGGCCTAGGTTAGGTACACCCCGCCCATACCTTGTACTCAAAGTTGGGTTGATGGGATGCAAATAGTCTTCAGTGATGGTGTAGGAATGGGTTGGGATGGCTATGTACTCGAAATTGGCTTTTTTTTTTTTATTTCATTTGATATGGACGTTTATAAAGAAAAGAAGCTTGATGGGTTGTGGAGATGAAAAGGATCTGATAATTGGGTTGGAGGCCAAAGACCAGAACAAAGAATTGGAGGGTGCAAGATTCTTATTGCAGGTAGGTTTCTAACTTTCAACCTATTTTGAGGGTTCATGTGTAATTAGGGAAATTTACACGATTCTTATTTGAAATTAGTCCGTTGTTGCCCTTTTTAATGTGAATTAGTTTCTTCTTTTGCTGGTTAATTGAAATTCTAGGACCCTTGATCAAGTGATGTTCTATCTCTCTTCTCCCAAGTAATTATCTGATTGAGATGGCGGTGGGAATCACCTGGTAAGGTTCTCCAATTCATTTTCTTAAATTTCATTTTATTTCTTCTAGGGATAATTGGTGATACTGTTGATGCTTTTTTGGGTTAAAGGCACTATCTTTGATCAGTTGTGCGTGATGCATTTTTGATATTTGTTCACATACTTACTGGAGTTTTGTTTGTTACAGGTGCGATTTGTTCCAGTGAAAGGTGCGATAAATAGATGGCAGGGATGAAAATTGTTTGATATTTGTACTATATAATTTGAAATCGGCTAAATATGGGTATTTAGAAAAAAAAAAACTGGTGAGTAATTTGGTTTTGTACGAAATATTAGCAAAACTCATGATCAAATTATTGAAACTATAATAACAAAAGTACCAATTTCATATTTCACATGCACTATTTTTCTTTGTATGACCTTTGATGCTTATAACTTTCAAATTATGTATTGCAATGGTGCCTTGGTTGTTGTTGTTGTTGTTGTACCATTAGTTTTTACCTGGCGAATTAGCACTATACTTTATAGTTTGCGCTACTTTGCACTTATATACCTTCACTTCTTTTTGAAAGCACTTATATATCAAAGTTTCTAAAATTTGCTCTTTAAAACCTCATGTTATGCAACCGTGGGAATTTTCCCTGAATTTCCCATATGGCACGTACAAGCTGATTTTAAAACTTTTTAGCACTTGATGTTTGTTGAACTTATAGTTAAACCCACCATAATTCTATATCAAAAATATAATTTGGGAAGGTTTAAAATAGAATTAAGGTATGTCTAACAGTAAATTCAATCAAATATTAAGGTATAATAAGTTTTAAAATTAGTTTCTGAGTGTCACATGGGATAATACGGAGTAAAATTCTCATATTTGCATAACGAAGGTAAAGTTGAACTTATTGAAACTTTAGGACATATTAGTGGCGGTGCTACAAAAACAAGTGAGGGTTTAGCCTTTTCACATTTTGCTAATGTTGGCTCCATTATAATCAATATTGATAATATACTAAAGTGTATCATATTAACTATATAAAAGGAAACATTGTGAATGGATAGTGACAATGTAAATCAAATGTAAGGCTAAGTAAAGGCTTTGTGATATTAGTCAATCCCTTTCGCCATAAACTGGATCTTGCTTTGAAGCTCAAAAGAGTTCTCTATGATAATGAAGAGGACATTTTTTTTAAAAAAAGGAGGACTTGATATAACCACATATTTCAGGAAATCTCTGCTCTATTACAGAAAGGGAAGTAAATAGTTGGTTGGATTCCCATTGTTCTTCAATACATTGAAAAAACATGGGAATGGGTACCTCTACAATCTAAGGATACATATGAAAGGCGACAAACTTTCTTGCAAAATTCATTGATGAGGTCTTTGTGAACTTGTACCTATTACTCATTTTAGAGTGTTCTTAATTCCCTAATACCTAATTTCTTTTTAAATGTCCTTGTTTCAGTTTGCATAATGCGTTGCTGATTTTGGGGCGGTATGGTTTTAGTATTTGGAGGGAGTTGTGTTTCAGAATGCAGGAGATGATCTTTTTTTAACCATATGTCCCAGCTTGCAGGAAGTATTGGTAGTTTGTAAAGTCTGTAGGGGATACTATGTTTAGTTTTTTATGTTGCTCCGGTTTTTTAGAGGGACAGAAAGGTCTGTTTAGTCAGTTTTAAGCTTGTAGGATAGGAAGTGCATTGCTGGATTTGTAAATCCCGTGTATGTGTGGGTGTTGGGCGCGCGGACCGCGGAACCGTCGAGAGAAACCACCACAAACGATAGCAAATAACACAATAAAAGAGTAAAGACACGAGATTTACGTGGTTCGCAAGTTGCCTACGCCCACGGGTAAGGAGGATTTCCACTAATAGAAAGAGAGAATACAAATTAGGATTACAAGTTCTCACAAAGAAACCCTAAAAACAAACTTCTCAATCTCTCAAAAGATCTCCTCTCCAAAGATGCACAAAACCCTCGAAAAGTCGCTCCAAATCGTGCTTGATAACTATCAAATAATCGGTTTAGGGTTATTTATAAACTCTAAACGAACCGGTTTAAAACCAAAACCCGTTTTGAATCTGCCAGATTAGTCGACTACTACTTCAGATTAGTCGACTACTCATCAGATTAGTCGACTACTACCGCAGATTAGTCGACTACTACTTCAGATTAGTCGACTACAACACGCATTAGTCGACTACTACCGCAGATTAGTCGACTACTACCGCAGATTAGTCGACTACTAAGCCCTAAAACCGCTTGTGCATGTTTTGTGCATGTTCTACAATTCTCCACCTCGTACATCATTTGATTTACCTCAAATTTTGGACGAACACCGAAGAACACCAAGAACATCTAGAGAGATCACCATTAGCCAATCCAAATGCGTCACTACACATTTTCATTACCCTCCACGGGATCAAGCTCACCGTAGTTCACCTCAAATCATCTCCACCTTACCCATTACCAAGGGCCATGCCCTCTTGGGCAAATCAACAAGAGTGATATGAAGCAAGTCCAAGCAATGCTTAAACTTACTACCGTGACCACCTTGGTTAACATGTCCATTGGATTCTCATTCGTGTGCACCTTCATGAGAGAAATATCACCTTCCTCTATGACATCCCGCACAAAATGATACGACATCGATATGCTTGGTACGAGCATGATGAACTGATTCTTCGCCAAGTGAATTGCACTCATTTGTCACACCACAAGTTCACGTTTTCTGCTCAATCCCCAAATCGTCTAGAAGACCCCATAACCACAATGCTTCCTTCACTCCCTCGCCATGGCCATGTACTCACCTCTGTAGTAGAAAGTGCCATCAGAGCTCGCAACATCGATCGCCAACTAACCGGAGCTCCATGTATCTTAAATACATAACCAGTAGTAGATCGCCGTCTATCTAGATCGCCGCATAATCGAGTCCACAAACCCGTCAATCGACATGTTTCTCCACCAAAACACGCACTGTATCAACTGTACCCTTTAAGTACACGAGGACCCACTTCACTACTTCCCGGTCGCCTTTCCGGATTCGCCATGAATCCATCGACCACACTAACCGCTGTGAAATATCCGGCGTGTACACACCATTGCATACATTAAACCGCCAACCGCACTAGCATAGGGAATGCGCTCCATGTGCCTTCTCTTCATTGTAGTGGGAGATTGATTACCGAAGCCTAAAGTGTGGAGCCAATGGAGTCACCACCGACTTAGCACTTTGCATCCCGAACCTCGCGATCACCCGCTCTATGTAGCCCTTCTGACTCAAGAACAATCGTCGATTCGCTCGCTCTCTTCTAATCTCCATACCCAGTATTTTCCTAGCGGCACCCATGTCCTTCATCTCGAACTCTTCACCAAGTTGAGATTTCAACCTATCTATCTCCACCCCGCTCTTAGAAGCAATAAGCATGTCATCCACATATAAAGAAGATAGATAAAATTACCTCCGAAGCTTCAATGTAAACACAACAATCATGATCGCCGGAAAATCCATGCTTCAACATGAAGGAGTCAAATCGCTTGTACCACCGCCGGGAGATTGCTTTAATCCATACGGTGACTTCCTCAAAGCGACACACATGATTCTCCTTATCCTCAACCTTGTAGCCCTCGGGTTGATGCATGTAGATCTCTTCATCCAAGTCTCCGTGCAAGAAGGTGTTTTAACATCGAGTTGATCCACTCAAAATCACCATGAGCAACAATACTCAATAGCACCGAATAGAAGTATGTTTCACCACCGGAGAAAATATCTCATTGTAATCCACACCCTCTTTCTGCAAAACCCTTAGCCACTAGCCTCGCCTTGTATCTTACACCACCGAGCTCAAAGATCTTCCTTTCTTTTAAACACCCACTTACAACCAATAGCTTTTCTTCCTACGGCAATGGGACCACCTCCCATGTTTGGTTCTTCGAAGAGATTCCATCTCTTCCTCCATCGCACCAACCAACTCTCACTATCCTTGTCCCGAATAGCTTCCTTGAAGGAGACCGCTCGTCCTCCTCCACCGAGTGCGTATTCAACCATATTAGCCTGCCCATAGTGCTTCAGGGGTTGATCAGCCCCAGCCTTCAAAACTCGCTTGTATGCTCGCTTTGGCCTAGTGGAAGCCAAATTATCCTCGAAATGTTGTTGTAGTACTGTGTATTTTCTGCTGAACCTCCTCCCCGCCAAGCTCATCATCTACCCGACTTCCCACTTGAGCACGATTAGAACCTAGTTGGTCTTTAGGTTCTATTTCAATAACTCGAGACTTAGAAGTCTCACCACCATAACACCATCATCCTTGGGCGCCCTAGCAATCATGGATTTCTCATCAAAGGTAACATCCCCGCTGACCACTTAACTTTGAATCTTCCGTACACCAAAGGCGATAGCCTTTACGCCTTTGCATATCCCAAGAATATTGCCTTCTTGCCCTCGCAAGCTTTCCTCGTTGACGTGATAGTAGGCGGTACATCCAAAATTCGAGCCTATCATAATCGCATGCTCCCGACCACACCCTATAGGGTGTATCACCATCCAATGTCGAATGTGGTGAACGGTTCACAATGTAACAAGTCAGAAGCCACCGCCGCCCACCATTCGCTGCCCAATCCTCGCATAAGATCGCATACTCACGCCTTTTCCGCGGTGTTGGTTCGATCTCTCGCGACCCCATTCTGGCGTGGTGTAGACTGACCGCCCAGGTCGAACAATTCTCCTCGATCACGAACTCCTTGAAAGCACCATCTCAGATACTCGACTGCTATCGATCTCGGCGTCTTCAATTTCTTTCTGTCTGTTCTCAACCATTGTTCTCCACTTCTTGAATGTCTCAACACCTCATTCTTGTGCTTCGTAGTAAATCCAAGCATACCTAGAATAATCATCTATAAACGACATAATACCGGAACCACCCTTGAAGTTGTCCGAGCCGACCCCAAACATCCGTGTGCACATAATCTAGTATCCTCTCGCTCTTAGACTTGTCGCTCAGAACTTGACCGTGTGACTTTCCATACACACAATCCTCGCAAAAATCCATGCTAGGTTCCTTCAGATTCTTCAACGACCCTCTTTACCAAGCGAACTAGACCCTTCTCGACATATGCCCAAGCCGCCTATGCCATAACCGTGTGCTCACATGGGTCTCCACCACTTCCTTCGCCCCAACCAGATCTCCGCCACCGCTGCATTCGAGAGTATATAGATTACCGTGACGAACACCCTTCATCACTACTAAGGAACCACGAACAACCTTCTTTAATCCGCTTCCGTCACAATCCGCAACCACCGGAGTCCAAAGCACCAACCGAGATAAGATTCTTCCGCAAGTCGGGAACATGCCTCACATCCGTCAAGGTTCGAACCACTCCATCATGCATCTTGATTTTGATATTACCTAGCCCCACTGCTTTACAAGCATGGTTATTCCCCATCAATACAGCTTCCACCATCAATGCCTCTCAGGTAGTAAACCACTTCCAATGTCGAATGTGGTGAACGGTTCACAATGTAACAAGTCAGTAGCCACCGCCACGCCCACCATTCGTTGCCCAATCACGCATAAGATCGCATACTCACGCCTTTTCCGGTGTTGTTGTTCGATCTCTCGCGACCCCATTCTGGCGTGGTGTAGACACTTTGTCGATGTCGAACAATTCCCTCCGATCACGAACTCCTTGAAAGCACCATCAGATACTGCACTGCTATCGATCTCGGCGTCTTCAATTTCTTTCTGTCTGTTCTCAACCATTGTTCTCCACTTCTTGAATGTCTCGAACACCTCATTCTTGTGCTTGAAAGTAAATCCAAGCATACCTAGAATAATCATCTATAAACGAGACATAATACCGGAACCACCCTTGAAGTTGTCCGAGCCGGACCCCAAACATCCGTGTGCACATAATCTAGTATCCCTCTGCTCTTAGACTTGCTTTGTTGAACTTGACCACGTGTGACTTTCCATACACACAATCCTCGCAAAAATCCATGCTAGGTTCCTTCAGATTCTTCAACGCACCCTCTTTACCAAGCAGAACTAGACCCTTCTCTGACATATGCCCAAGCCGCCTATGCCATAACCGCGTGTGCTCACATGGGTCTCCACCACTTCCTTCAGTTCCAACCGCTGCATCTCCTGTCACCGTCGTACCTGAGAGAGTATATAGATTACCGTGGCGAACACCCTTCATCACTACTAAGGAACCACGAACAACCTTCTTTAATCCGTTTTCCGTCACAATCCGCAACCACCGAGTCCAAAGCACCAACCGAGATAAGATTCTTCCGCAAGTCGGGAACATGCCTCACATCCGTCAAGGTTCGAACCACTCCATCATGCATCTTGATTTTGATATTACCTAGCCCCACTGTTTTACAAGCATGGTTATTCCCCATCAATACAGTTCCACCATCAATGCCTCGTAGGTAGTAAACCACTTCCTATTTGGACACATATGGTAAGAGCAACCGAATCAAGTATCCACTTCCGGAGATCTCCTCGCCACCGTGGCGACATAGTATTCCTTATCGCTCCCTTCCTCAAACGTAGCTCGCTTCTTCCTTGCCCTCTCCTCTCGGTCTTGTTGTTGTTCTTCTTTCCACCTACTCTCTTATTTGGACGGTCGACTTTGAAATGTCCACTTCACCGCACTTGAAACATCCTTTTCCCGCAAGAGGTCTTGATTTAGATCTAGACTTTCCTCCCTTGCCTTTTCCTCGCTCATTGCTCCTTCCTCTTGCAAACAATCCTGCGCTTGTTCCTGTTACGCCGATGGCCATGTCACTAGTTGCGTCTTAGAAGATCGTCCGCTAGAAGTGCCGTTCTAGTCTCATCCATCTTGATTTTCTCCCACAAGCCTCGGTGTTTGCACCAGTTCTCATAAGACTTGGCAGAGACAGTAGTAGAAGCGCTGATCCTCGTCTCCTACTTTAACATCTATGTCTTTCAAATCTGATATGATCCTATCAAACTTGTTGATGTGTTCCGGATTGATGAGCCCTCCTCCATCTTGCAAGTATACAATTTGGATTTTAAGTAGATCCGGTTAGTTAGACTCTTCGTCATGAAGGTACCCTCTAACTTCTTCCACCGCATGCCGTTTCCTCTCCATCTACCAAGAAAGCTACATCCCTCTCGAGGCATAGGATAATCGACTGCTTCCAGATCCAACTCCTCCCAATCCTCATCGGACATATCCTTGTTCTTCTTCTCCTTTCCATCCAAAGTCTTGTGCAATTTTTGCGAAATTAGAAAGTTTTTCATCGCATCCTCCAATAAGAAAAGTCGTTCTTCCCATTGAACTTTTCAATCTCGAATTTTCCCACTTTGGTGATTCTTGGTTGGCCATCCTCTGTTTGTCTTCGTGAATCCGCTTCTCGGGAATCACCGAACACCCCTCAAATTAGAAATTACACCACTTCCAATCGAACAATAGCTCGATACCAATTGTTGGTAGCGGACCGAACCGTCGAGAGAAACCACCACAAACGATAGCAAATAACACAATAAAAGAGTAAAGACACGAGATTTACGTGGTTCGACAAGTTGCCTACGTCCACGGGGTAAGGAGGATTTCCACTAATAGAAAGAGAGAATACAAATTAGGATTACAAGTTCTCACAAAGAAACCCTAAAACAAACTTCTCAATCTCTCAAAAGATCTCCTCTCCAAAGATGCACAAAACCCTCTGAAAAGCTGCTCCAAATCGTGCTTGATAACTATCAAATAATCAGGTTTAGGGTTATTTATAAACTCTAAACGAACCGGTTTAAAACCAAAACCCGCTGACCGCCTGCATTAGTCGACTACTACTGCAGATTAGTCGACTACTACTTCAGATTAGTCGACTACTCATTGTAGATTAGTCGACTACAACAGATTAGTCGACTAC
The DNA here is from genome assembly GCA_012295165.1 of Asparagus setaceus. Lineage (NCBI taxonomy): Eukaryota > Viridiplantae > Streptophyta > Magnoliopsida > Asparagales > Asparagaceae > Asparagus > Asparagus setaceus. The sequence continues at coordinate 30,915,971 of CM022710.1, forward strand.
TACTTCAGATTAGTCGACTACAACACGATTAGTCGACTACTACTGCAGATTAGTCGACTACTACTGCAGATTAGTCGACTACTAAGCCCGAAAACTGCTTGTGCATGTTTTTGTGCATGTTCTACAGTGGGTATATTTGTGAAGATAATTTGAGCAATATATTCTTACTTAGCTTCCTAAAAAACAAAATATCTTCAAAGCACTAATTCTTGCTTGGTCGATGAAATGTCAGGTTCCAAATTTTCTCACTTCACTCTGAATTTTTGTGTGCTTTCAAATATAAGTACGGATAAGTGAATTTTTTACAACTATTACTTCATTATATATTAAACTCATGACCATATATTTTGAAGTGCAAATCGGTCTTGATTTAGATCTAGACTTTCCTCCCTTGCCTTTTCCTCGCCATTGCTCCTTCCTCTTGCAAACAATCCTCATATCGCCAAGTATTATATGTCACTAGTTGCACTTCTTCCGAAGATCGTCTCGCAGAAGTGCCGTTCTAGTCTCATCCATCTTGATTTTCTCCCACAAGCCTCGGTGTTTGCACTGTGTTCTCATAAGACTCTGCAGAGATGTAGTAGAAGCTCGATCCTCGCCTCCTACTTTAACATCTATGTCTTTCAAATCTGATATGATCCTATCAAACTTGTTGATGTGTTCCCTGATTGATGAGCCCTCCTCCATCTTGCAAGTATACAATTTGGATTTTAAGTAGATCCGTTAGTTAGACTCTTCGTCATGAAGGTACCTCTAACTTCTTCCACACGCCTGCACCGCTTTCCTCTCCATCTACCAAGAAAGCTACATCCCTCTCGAGGCATAGGATAATCGACTGCTTCCAGATCCAACTCCTCCCAATCCTCATCGACATATCCTTGTTCTTCTTCTCCTTTCCATCCAAAGTCTTGTGCAATTTTTGCGAAATTAGAAAGTTTTTCATCCGCATCCTCCAATAAGAAAAGTCGTTCTTCCCATTGAACTTTTCAATCTCGAATTTTCCCACTTTGGTGATTCTTGGTTGGCCATCCTCTGTTTGTCTTCGTGAATCCGCTTCTCAGAATCACCAACACCCCTCAAATTAGAAATTACACCACTTCCAATCGAACAATAGCTCGATACCAATTGTCATGGACCATGGAACCGCCGAGAGAAACCACCACAAACGATAGCAAATAACACAATAAAAGAGTAAAGACACGAGATTTACGTGGTTCGCAAGTTGCCTACGCCCACGGGTAAGGAGGGGATTTCCACCAATAGAAAGAGAGAATACAAATTAGGATTACAAGTTCTCACAAAGAAACCCTAAAACAAACTTCTCAATCTCAAAAGATCTCCTCTCCAAAGATGCACAAAACCCTCAAAAGTCGCTCCAAATCGTGCTTGATAACTATCAAATAATCAGGTTTAGGGTTATTTATAAACTCTAAACGAACCGGTTTAAAACCAAAACCCGCTGACCGCCAGATTAGTCGACTACTACTTCAGATTAGTCGACTACTCATTAGATTAGTCGACTACAACACGATTAGTCGACTACTGCACTCAACGCAGAAACACACCTTCGTCGTCGCAGATTAGTCGACTACTACCGCAGATTAGTCGACTACTAAGCCCAAAACCGCTTGTGCATGTTTTGTGCATGTTCTACAGTGGGTATATTTGTGAAGATAATTTGAGCAATATATTCTTACTTAGCTTCCTAAAAACAAAATATCTTCAAAGCACTAATTTTGCTTGGTCGATGAAATGTCGTTCCAAATTTTCTCACTTCACTCGAATTTTTGTGTGCTTTCAAATATAAGTACTGATAAGTGAATTTTTTACAACTATTACTTCATTATATATTAAACTCATGACCATATATTTTGAAGTGCAAATCGGTGTTGTCATTATGGAATTCTTTGTTGCATTGTTTTCATTTGAATGATAGGCCCAGTGATCTGTGTGATTTATGGTATGTATGGCATCTGCAAAAAGTTGTCTCTTGCAAAGATTACGTTGGGATGTTTATGTTTGTGCTTTGTTTTAGAGCATATGGTATGAGAGCAATTTAAGAATTTTTTTATTATAGGAGGATGCATGCGGTAGATGTATTGAGGTGAATTTCTCATTATTCTTCTCTTAGGCTAGCTAGGTAATCACCCAGCCTAATATCGAGTTACTATTTGTTATTCGAGGTGCAAGAACAGGAGGTCACCTAGAAAAGCTGTGCGACATGAAGTTATTTTTGCTGATGATGAGGTAGTGGGGATCACTGATGAGAATTTGGTTGTTGGGGAGTAATATGACATAGTATTGGTGTACAGGAGGTAGATTTGTATAAAATATGATGGTTTTTTAGCTTGTTTGGGGAAACTGGGTGATGTTATGATGATTTTTTGTACTTAAACTTTGTAAATGCCAGTTACATCTTATGATTGGGGTTGTAACTCGGTGCTTGTATCCAATCAGTTTGTTGGTAATGGAAGGGTAAGGTGGAGTCTCATTTCCGAGACTGATTATTGTCTCATGTGCTAAATTGTGTTAATGAAATGTCTGTTTTTTAAGTACACAAGATGGATCAAAGACTCCAACCATATAACATAGGGTTTTTGAGATATTGCTCCCCCAAAACTTAAATGATTTGAAATACCTCCCCCAAAACTTATTATTTTGAGATAGCTCCCCCAATTCTTCTTTGTTACTATACAAATAAGGACACCTTATATATTCTATGTTTTTTTAATCGGTAAATTACACTAAGGGTGTGTTTGTTTCAAATCTCAAAAATGCTAGAAAACAAATCTAGTAGTGGAAGAGCATTTCCATGCTTTTCCATAATTTTCTTGGAAAGTGTTTATTTTGTTTGTTTCACACAAAAAAAATTGTTGGAAATGATTTCCATGTCAATTCTTTGTTTGGATCAAAAAGAAAAAACAAGGAAAGACAACAAAAGAACCCATATATATTTACAAGGGTAAATTACACTAAACCCCCTAAACTTTTAGCCTTTTGCACTAAACCCCAAAGAACTTTCAAAATCACACTAAACCCCAATAAACTTTTGCAAAAAACCCCCATACTAACACCGTTAAGTATAAATTGGCACGTGCAATGCACGTGACTAAAAAGGCCAAAATGCCCTTTAACTTATTAAAAAATTTATAAGATTTTAAGTGAGAGGGTCTTTTTTTAAGATGGGGGTATTTTAGTCCACACAAAAAGTAAACTAACACTATTTGGGGGTTATATGCAAAAGTCTGAAAGTTCGTGGGGGTTTTCTACAAATCCCAAAAGTTCTTTGTGGATTAGTGTGATTTTGAAAGTTTGTTGGGATTTAGTGAAAAAGATTGAAAGTTCATGGGGGTTTAGTGTAATTTACCCTATTTACAAATACACCCACTACCTCAATCCCATCACCCATCAATATTTAACTAATATTTTACTACCTTTCCACCTTTTTCTCTCCTAATTCGGGCCAAAATGCTCGGAATCATTTTCCAAGCAAAAATGCTCCATTTCCTCATTTCCGAGAAAAATTTTCTCGTTTTTGTTTTTTGAAACAAACGCGAAAAGAGGAAAGCTCACGAAATTTTTCTCGCCTCGACACCTAACAAGGTCATTCTGCCTCTTTTCCACTATTTTTTTCTCAAACAAACACGCCCTAAACCCCCCAGAAATTTTAGACTTTTGCAACAAAATCCTAAATTTTTGTAAAAAAACCCCCGAACGGTGTCAATTTACTTTTTCGGACTAAAATACCCCACCTTAAAAAGAGACCCTCCCACTTAAAATTTTATCACCTCTTCACCTTTTTCCCCAACTATAAAAAAATTACCGAGTAAAAGGCATTGAGGGAGTCAATCAGGTTTAGGGTTTCGTCGAAATTGGAACTTTACCAGAGCTGGAAGAAAAATAAAAATAAAATATTTATAACTAGGGCGGAATATATAGAAAAAGATAATAAATAAAATTTTAAGTGGAAGGGTCTTTTTTTAAGGTGGGGGTATTTTAGTCCACACAAAAAGTAAATTGACACCATTTGGGGGGCTTTTTGTAAAAGTTTGGGGTTTTTTGTAAAAGTCTAAAAGTTTCTGGGGGCTTTAGTGAATTTACCAATTAAAAAACATAGAATATATAAGGTGTCCTTATTTGTAGTAACAAAGAAGAATTGGAGGAGCTATCTCAAAATAATTAGTTTTGAGGGAGTTATTTCAAATTAGTTAAGTTTTGGGGGAGCAATATCTCAAAAACCCATAACATAATGTGTCTGTGTGTGTACTTTTATTTTTTCACCCTTCTTTATCCACAATGCTATAAGCAAAAAAGAAGTCAAATTTCCTTTCATCACTATGATAACTGAAATGAAATCATTTCATGGGAAATCTGTCTACAATTTATTTATATAGAGCTCGAGTTTTTTGCTTTTCCCCGCGTCACGCGGGGGATATTTGCTAGTTTTTAAGAAAGTGCTGGGACTTTCTCTTATTTTACAAGCCCATTGAAGCCTAACAGTAACCCCATACATTCAATAGCCTCACTACCACTACCTCAGCTCAAACCCTAGACCCCAACCTTGACATCTGAAGTTCCCTCGACCTCGTCATCGATGTCAACCTCGACCTTGACCTCAGCCTCACCAACCTCGGCCTCATCATCGTCTCCTACTCGATCCACCGTCAACAACGTCCAGCCAATCTTAGCCCTTCATCGGCTCCTCAAACCCTAAGCCAAAGGTTAGTATTCCAGTTTTATGAACTGAATTTCCAATTTTGCAAATTAAGTTGGAAATAAGCTTGTGGAGTGAGATTTTCTCAAATTTTTTGTCATTTTTTGCCTCTTTTTTTTTTTTTGGTGTTCAGTTATATATTTGTTAAGCTATGTATGACTGGATCTAGTGATGTTAGAAATTAAATGTTTGTTGACTGAATTGCTTAAGAATTCATTGATCGTTTATCTGTTCATGGACATTACACTGGACATTTTCTTTGTTGGAGAAGACTAGGATGTTACTGAGCAACTATTATTCCTTCAAAAAATTCTTCTTCAATGGATGCTGTCTAAAACTATTCAACTTATTATTTGAGCACAGTATCTTTCACTATGAAAGCATAATAAACTCATTTTTGTTTAACATAATATTCATTTATATTTCACAAAAACATAATACTTAATTATGTGCCAAATTGAGATACTATATTTTTAATAGCATGCTCACATAGTTTTCTTGTATTCTTTCTTTTAGGAGATAATGAAGAGAAACTTTGGCAGACTAATATTCTGTATTTAAGTGACCAAGGGATGGAAAAGAAGAAAGTAAAGATAAAATATACTCTCATCCTAGACAAAGCAAGCATTTAAAAGATAAAATGCAAATTGCATTGTGACATTGGATTCTTAATGAAAGATTCTTAAATCCAGGCCAATGATCTTCCATGGGCAGGCCCAATAACTAATTTTAGCTATTTATTTTCTTAATCGATTTATATTATTCCAAGTTGAAAGTATTCAAATGCAGTGTTGTTCTAGTGGAAATGCTCTCTCTGCTTTCATAACCACATGGTCATTATAATGTACAAAAATAGCTTCTAGTATACTAATTTTTTCTCTGATTGACTAAATTTCTATTTGGTAGTTTAAATGGTTCCTTTTTTAATACTTTGAGTTGGGATTTCTTTCTCATCTCTTCCCTTTCTCTGAGATCAAATCATTAATGCTTTATGTTAAATGCTTTCCCACTTTATTCAAAAAACTCTGATCACCTCCTGATTGTGACCAATATCATATGCTTTATATCGAAGATATGATGGCCAACACTTAAAAGGAAACAACTCACTACCTACTAAATATTATGAAGAACTTGTCAAATGAGAAAGAATCACTTAGTCTAAAATAATTGTTGTATTTTTAGGTACTTACCAAGTATAGTATATTTTCCTTGAAAAATTCTTGAACATATGATTTCTTCCTCTACTAGAAAGGGTGATAGGAAAAGCATCACTACTTTGGATCATAATCCAATTAAGATGATGTATGGTAACCCAACCTCTTAAAGATATAGTTTTAAAATATAAGATGGCCTCCCCATAATCATAATTTTATGCTAATCATTGAGCTATGATGCACCAAAAATTGCTAGTTCATCAACAACAATTATCAATAACAAATGACTTAATGAAAATGACTTAATGTGTCAAATGACTTAATGAAAATGCATGATACAATTTTATAAATGGAGAACAATTATCAACAACAAATGGCACAAATGCAAGCTGTTCATCAACAACAAATGGCACAAGTGCAAGTTGGGTGTCAACAAGAAATGAGGCAAATGAAATCACAAATGAAGCAAATGCAAAATCAAATGGAGTTTTGGACAAGAACATGGAGTAAGGAGGTTGAGAACTCCAATATTAGTAACAATGATATTTTTGGAAATAAACAGGTACCCTACTTAATCTATTCAATTTAAGCTTGTGTTATCAGTTTTGAAGTAGATTTTGATTTTTCTCTAGGAAAGACTTGAGCCTATCATTGAGATTGAAAACTGAAAGTGGGTCATATTAGGTGTTGATTTGTTAGGCAATTATTATGGAGCATTTATCAACAGTTTAACTTATGAGTTTTAATATTTTATTTTCTGTATTAATAGGTTCCGAGCACCTCTAGTGGACATGGGGAGTATCAACCCGATATTGGGCAACTGACATCTACAAGCTGGTCAGTTTGTTGTATGTTTGCAGCTGTGTACCTAGGATTCAGAATTATATCTAGTTCCTATTGTAGCTTGAAATCATTTATCTTAATTGATTGTACTCTGAGACTGCAGTATGTATATTGACAAGTGAAGGATGAAATAATTTGCATTTTGTTTTTTGTGATGCAGGAAAAGCTAGCAGGGCATTTTTCACCTCAAGATATGGGCGCACATGTGGTTGTTTTGTGACAAGTTACTGATGCTTGGTACCATCTCATTTTTCATCCTAAATATCTTAATAAATCTTTCATTGCAAATAGACTCTAGTCTGAAATGGATCAGGTCAGTCCCATTTCACTACTACAAACTGGAGCTGCCCCAACGGTTGGAACCGTTGGGGCAAACCATGTCCCCAACGGTTACCACCGCTGGGGCTAAAAGCCCGCTGGGTAAAGTCGCCGCAATGATTTAGCCCCAACGGTTAGAATTGCCCCAACGCTCGACCGCTAAGTTATATGCCCCAACGGTTAGAACCGTTGGGGCTAATGTCACTTAATTTAAAAAATTACGACTCTCATTTCCTCTTTTGAACGCAGGAAATTATCAATAACAAATGACTTAATGAAAATGACTTAATGTGTCAAATGACTTAATGAAAATGCATGATACAATTTTATAAATGGAGAACAATTATCAACAACAAATGGCACAAATGCAAGCTGTTCATCAACAACAAATGGCACAAGTGCAAGTTGGGTGTCAACAAGAAATGAGGCAAATGAAATCACAAATGAAGCAAATGCAAAATCAAATGGAGTTTTGGACAAGAACATGGAGTAAGGAGGTTGAGAACTCCAATATTAGTAACAATGATATTTTTGGAAATAAACAGGTACCCTACTTAATCTATTCAATTTAAGCTTGTGTTATCAGTTTTGAAGTAGATTTTGATTTTTCTCTAGGAAAGACTTGAGCCTATCATTGAGATTGAAAACTGAAAGTGGGTCATATTAGGTGTTGATTTGTTAGGCAATTATTATGGAGCATTTATCAACAGTTTAACTTATGAGTTTTAATATTTTATTTTCTGTATTAATAGGTTCCGAGCACCTCTAGTGGACATGGGGAGTATCAACCCGATATTGGGCAACTGACATCTACAAGCTGGTCAGTTTGTTGTATGTTTGCAGCTGTGTACCTAGGATTCAGAATTATATCTAGTTCCTATTGTAGCTTGAAATCATTTATCTTAATTGATTGTACTCTGAGACTGCAGTATGTATATTGACAAGTGAAGGATGAAATAATTTGCATTTTGTTTTTTGTGATGCAGGAAAAGCTAGCAGGGCATTTTTCACCTCAAGATATGGGCGCACATGTGGTTGTTTTGTGACAAGTTACTGATGCTTGGTACCATCTCATTTTTCATCCTAAATATCTTAATAAATCTTTCATTGCAAATAGACTCTAGTCTGAAATGGATCAGGTCAGTCCCATTTCACTACTACAAACTGGAGCTGCCCCAACGGTTGGAACCGCTAGTAAATTCATGTCCCCAACGGTTACCACCGTTGGGGCTAAAAAAAAGCCCGTTGGGCCAAGTCGCGTTGGGGCTGACTTAGCCCCAACGGTTGTAAAAATTGCCCCAACGGTTCTGACCGTTGGGGCTAATATATGCCCCAACGGTTAGAACCGTTGGGGCTAATGTCAGCTTAATTTAAAAAAAAAATTACAGCTCTCATTTCCTCTTTTGAACGCAGGAAATAACCAATAACACAAAATACAAGATAGAAAGTTTTACTTTGAAGGGTAAAGCTTATGCGTCAACAACATAATATCTAAAATGCTAATAATATAAGGCAATGCAGACATAATCCCACCAAATCATAGTTTAACATAAGCTAGAGTATATCATAGGGAAAACAACAAAGAGGAAAAACTCTGACAGTTAACCAGAGTAAGATAATACAGGTAGAGCAGTAATTAAAACAAACTTCAAAGGTCTAAAGCAAACTGTCAAGAAGCTCAGAGTTCAAAATAAAGTTTTTCCTGATTGCATCCTCATCGACTGCTCCACCAAAACAAGATTTGAATCATTACACTACCTACAATTGATGAAAATAGATGAATAAATGATGGTGACATAAAAAATAATAAAAGCATAAACAACCTATGTCAACCTGTAAATCTAAGAATTTTGAAAGAGTGTAAATATGACCAAGTTTAACTTTGATTTAATTTGGTCATACCAGAGAAATTAAATCGTACTGAAAAAACACAAGTAGAGGATATGGTGTCCTGCTATGTACCTCATTCATTGATATGTATCAAGGGGTTGAGTTCACGAGTCTGTATTCATGAGCTAAACCAAATATGCAACCAGCTTCAACTGCATGTCCTCTAATCACACCTAAAGGCAAGCTTCCAGTTACACAATAGACAAAAAAACTCTTGAGTCTTGCATAGTAAAATTAAGAGCACAACAAAAAAACTCTTGAGTCTTTCATCATTACAAATATGACATATTCTATGAATCCATGTAGAAGGTAACTTAGCTAACTATTTGGCATGATAGGAAATGAAAAATTGCAGCCTTACATATACGATATTAAAAAAACCCGATAAGAAACATTGGTGTCCAAATGAAAACCTGTTTCTAATTATTTTACCATGAAGGAATGAAATGCATGCCTTGATAGAGTAAGGAATTTCATAATATACATTTAGGAGAAGTTCTGCTTATCAGAGATGCGAACCTTTAGACCAAGATCTTCAGCAGGGGAAACGGGCATATTATCTCTACTGGTTGAGTCCTCACCAAATTCCTCTTTGTCGAGAATTTCAAGCAAACAACGTGCAATTTGAGTTATGGTCCTTCGGACACTACCTAAAAACTACATGGTAATCATTTATACCGTGGTCTCCGAAGATGGCCTCCTCAATGGAAGTGTGACAGGATAATCAGAATGAGCATAGTCCTACATGAACAACCATCAAAAACAAAATCATAACTACATTTTGAAAGGGTATATGAAAAGAAAGTGGTAAGGTTCTCCACTCACTCACCCATGGCTCAACATATTCCTTTACCGTTGGTATTGACATAACAGAATCATCTGGAGAAAGAAAAGAAAACAATTACAAGCGAATAAAAGGAAATGTCAGAGACGGAGGATAAGAAGCCAAAGGTGTACCTTCATGAATGTTTTCAGTAAAAACTTCACTTTTAGAAATATTCAATGTTGTAACTGAACTTTTAGGATTGCCAAATGACCTGGCGAGTGATGAGTTTCCATGTCCAAAGGCAACTTGAATAGGGGCAGCTGCAATCACAAGGGGAAAAAAAAGAATTGTCTATCATGAATTTAGTATTGGCAACCATTCTTATCAGAACTATTAGGACAGCTAAAGGCTTCATCTAGTTATGAGAAAAGTAAGATCAAGAATTGCATCCATCTCAAAATTCTCATTTCAGCCCACTCATTCTGAACATAGCACTGATGGTTGTATAGTCATTGAATAGATGATTAAACTTTGCATTTCCTATTTCTCCAACATTTCCCCCCATCAGTTTCATCGGTATTCAATGATAATCAATAAAAGAGCACTAATGGAATATGATGAGAGAAGTGGATATATGAAATTAAGACAAACTATATCATTTATATGTTTAAGAATCAGGGTTTTGGTGCCAATAAAATGTATTATAGAAGAACAAGCTGACAGAAAATTCATCAAAGAAGCAAGCTCAGGTTACACTGCCTAGAACCACACAGATGTGACATTTCAGGTGGAACAAATTCATACAAATCATCACTTGATGAGCTTCCATGTCCAAAGGCAACTTGAACCTGTTTTACTGCTTGACAACAGGTTAGAGATACCCTAATGAGTTGCAAGTTATAATACTAGCTTGATGGGTTCAAATAAAAAGATGAGCAGAGGTCATTAATTCGTCAATGGTCGTAACACGAGCAGTAGCTTCATCATCATTTGGTACCTTTTAAGTCAGCACCATAAATTTATCCATTTATCCAATTCATTCATAAATAACATACCTTATCAAGACACTTATAATAATTGATTGGATTGTAGCTGGTTTAAGCCTGTTTCAATAAGAAAGCAAATCAAATAGCAAATTCATGATCACAATTCAATTTTAGGAAAAGCCGGAGGGAAAAAGTTCACCACGCAAAAATGTTGAAATATGCAATGATATATAGTTTGAATTTTTACCAATGGCAAGGATTTCCACCAAAGGTCAGTAAGTAGCTTAGTTCATTCACTAAAATACATACAGAAAATAAAAAAAATTCAAGACATCAGTATAAGAAAAAGATAAATGAAAAGTAAGATGATTTGAACTGACCTCTCGAAGAAGGCCGTCGGAGATGCCTGAGAGGAGGCGGAGCGACGAATTAGGGCGAGCGACAAATTAGGGATCAGCGAGCGTCGAGCTTACGGTTTGGATATTTGGGAAGGCCTACAGAGATTGTTGTGGACGAGTGCGCGCTGTAGAGGTCGGCGAAGAGAGGTCATCGTTCGGTGCGCGGTTGGGATCAGGAGGAATATGTGAGAGGGAAAGTAGAGGCAGATCTTGGGGACGGCGGCGTGGGGTTCTTCGGCATCAAATTAGGATGAGGAGAGGAATTAGGGTTTGTGAGAGATGGAAATTTGGGGGATTAGGGTTTGTGAGAGGGATTTGAGAGGAGTTAGAGAGAAAGGGAAGAGACAGAAGAGGGCCACGATAAATGGGGGAGAGAGGGGGGAATCGATTGGGTTTTTTTTTGTTTTTGTTTTTTCAGTAAAAAAACTAGCGGTGGAAATATTTAATTGGTCTGATCGTGGTTGCCCCAACGGGTTCAACCCTTGGGCCTGCAAAACTTTGCCCCAACGGTTCATACCACCCGTTGGGGCAGCCCTTCTTTGTACTAGTGTTTCTTGTTCCATACATAGTTTTAATATATTTGGGCCTAAGCCTGGTCCCTTTTCTTTGTTATGGTGGTATTTGATTGTGAAAGGGATACAAAAGCTTACTTGTTTAAGTTCTAAATAAACTATCAAACTGAGTGTAACTGAATAATTAGACAAACAATTAGCGGACTGTTCTTAAATTACTTAGCTCATTTCCACCCCTGCACATTCACAATCAAATTAAATTTACAATGTAAAGGCTAAATTTATCTCCAAACATCCCTTAGATTGGGTACGTTTAATGGAATTCAAGATAAACATTCAATAGATTCTCCTAGTTTTTTGTCCTCCTGAATTAGAAAGATATATGGTCCTTCACTGTACTACCTCTAGAATAAGATGTGGAACTTTAGATTCTTCTTTTATTCTATCTGCAGTTAACAATCCAATATGTATGTGTTAGTGATTAACTATTTCACATAATTTGGTAGAGTTTTTATAGTGCTAGGTTTATGAGATTTTTAAAATCACTAATGCAGCTTAATGACATTTCCTATAATCAAAATCCATAATCTGTAGTTGATTCCTACATTCTTAACTAAATTAACTTGCCGGACTAACATCTGGCTAGTTCAAAGGTGCATTTTTTTCCAGCTAGAGTCAAACCAATAATTGATTACTTGGAGTTAACTTGGGGTTAATTCTGATATACTTACCTGCAGAAATTCAACAAACTAACAACATAGATCTTCTTGAAATTGAATAAATCTTATGCTTTTAGCCAATCTTCATTGAAACTGTATGTTTCTGAAACCAGCAAGACATTATTGCATCATTTCAAGAAACTGGTTTCAGTTTATATATTCACATGTTATCACCAAATTGGCTTGAACAATATTATTTTCTTAGAAAGATTCGATTGGAATTTTTGAGATGCTATCTTCAGGCCTTTACTTAGTTCAATGCATTTAGATTGTTCTTCTGGTCTCTGATTCTAACTAAAATATACTATCCACTTTGGTTAGTTCTAGGAACTAGTATGTTTCTGTTCTATTGGAAGGCATAATCGAATAAGTCCTATCTTTTCAATAGCTATTTGTGCATGTCAGAAGCACAGAATAGCTATTGCCTAGTTTTTAAAACACTTGCATAGTAGGCTATCTTTTCAATAGCTATTTGTGCATGCATTCACAAATAGGTAGGGGAAAGAGGCGTTCAGCATGCCTAGTATAATTATAATTCTATTTATGTTTGATTTTGCAGGTAGAAAAGTTAAAGAGAAGGTAGCACAGGGAGGAGCAAAGAGCTCACGTGAGGGATGAGAGCAAAAGATGTGATGAGCTATTCAATGAATTTTGTAGGAATATTAGCTCGATTTTGTATACATATGCCATTTGATGTTTAGTTGGGAGAACTGAGATATTTGTATGGGACATATGGAATTTGATAGGCTTATTAGCTTGATTTTGTATCCATGTGCAATTTAATGTTTAGTTGGGAGAACTGAGATATTTGTATGGGGCATAATAGTTGTGTATTGATTGTGAAATGAGGAAAATTTTATTTTGTAAACAATTACTATGTTTGGAGTACATATTAATTTAATTGTACAGGGGGGAAATTGCTAATATAGTACCCACTTGGCTTTGTCAACACTTTTGAAGCAAACGTTGGCACCAAATGCCAACATTTGCTAAAAAATGCTGGCAAATGCCAGCGTTTGCTAGAAAATGCTGGCAAGTGCCAGCGTTTTGTTGCAAATGTTGGCATGGTACCGGTGTTTGCAAAAGAATGTTGGGATCTAATATCCACACTTGCAATACTAGCATTTTTGTAAATGTTGTTAACTCATATACCAAGGTTTCAAAAGTGTAGAGAGATGCCATTATAAATGCTGTTAACTACTACTTTTTTGTAGTGTTTGTTTTTATCTAACATGGAAAATTATATGTAAAATCCTATTTGCTTTGTCATAAAAAACCTGATTGTCCCTCTTCGGGAAGAAGGCATATAAGAGCAAAAAGCCTAAACCTAGTAACCTTTTTTGTTTTCTCAAGGCTAAAACTCAAGGCCTTCTTGAGGGAGTCACCGTCTCCGTACTTTCCCCTGGCAGCTTTGCCACCTTCCCTCATTTCTTCTGCGCCAAAACCGCACTTGAACTTATACAAATTATCTCTTGCAATCGACATGAATCCCTTTAATGTATTCATCCAACCCAGAGACCAAGCTTTCGAGTCTTCCCTCTCTCACGGGTTCTGCAATGTCATTGATCTTAGATGTGCTGGCAAGAAATAATGCTTGTTCTTTGATGTCGGGCTAATGAGACGAGTTCGGATTGTCTTGGGGTGGGTCTTCAGAAAACAGGCCATGCTATAAACTTACCCACCAGTCCTCAAGGATCATGCTTGGGTTTTGGTTTGGATTCACGCACCCTATTCTCCAATCCTCCATTCTACTTTATCTCGGCTCCCGCGTCTGTCAGAGTTCAGATTCATGATCCCAATCTCACCGCTTATCGCTGTCGCACTCTTGATCTTGATCCACACATTTTCTTCTTCACCTTCTCGAAGTAGAAAAGCAAAAGAAAAAACCAAAATTCTGATTGTTCAAAATTTTATGCCTTCGACTATTTGTCTCCATGTCGGAGACCTACTGTCAGGCTTTCATCTTTCAGATCCTACTACCTGTGTTCATGTCAGAGATGTGCTTAGTCTAAGACCTTGCTATCTGTCTCCATGTCTTAGATCCTCGCATCCTTCTCTATGTTTGAGATGCTATTGTCAGCCTCAATGTCAAAGTTTTACTCATTTCCATGCCCGAGTCAGTACTGTTTTCTCTGTCTGCGACCATACTTTTGCCTCCCTGTTTGAGACCCTACAACTATTTCTGTGTCTGAGACCAATGGTATTCATGATCCTCTGCATTTTCAGATTATTACTGTAAGGTTGAAGGACAAAGCCATGAAAATGTACAATAGGTTAAAGTTTTAGCATACATGAAAGAATAGTATGTTTTTATATATTTGTTATATTGTTATAAATGTATCACGATCGTAAGATTAAGTGACATTTTTATGTTACTACATATATATGCATTGCCATGCCATTGTCCTACATTTTGTGAGATTGTCATGCTGTGTCTGCATGAGGTTGTTCTTGTATCCATGCTGTTGGTATTAGTGACAATAGAAGACAATCACACAAAGAATAGACACAAGAATTTACGTGGAAAACTCAAACGGGAAAAACCACGGGTTGAGCTTGGAGCTCGGAGGATACTTTACTATAATGGAATCAACAAATGGGTACAAGGCACACACGGCACACCCGACAACGCTGACTTCCACACAATCCTCACACACCCTTCTTTCTTGTTAACTTTGTTAACTCAACACTAGAGATCTTTACAACTTAAAAGACTCTTCTTCACTTTAACTCTCTATACATTTAAGAGAGCAAGTGGTAAAACTTGGATGATAAGAGTATGCCAATTTATAGGCCTTAATGAACCTTCTAGTCCACCTTTTCATCTTCCAAAATGCTTGGGAATGCACAAATCTGTCCAGATTCGGATAGGGTACTTTGACTGACCATAACTCCCTCAATACTGCTTCGTTTCCTGTGATTCAACGCTTGGAGTAAACTATGCATGCACCTCTACAACTTTCATGTAGATTTCTGAGCCAATTAATGACTGCATCATGCCCGAAAAGACCATGCAAAACTGTATCTGCATGCAGAAAAACTGCAGCAATAAATGAGTTGGAAATTGAGCCAACTCCAACAATCTCCACCTTGGCGAGATATCCGAAGCCACTCGAAATTGTCAGATGCATCTTCAGAGCATTAGTCATCGGAATAGGAGTTTCCGGATGTTCGCGGTAAAAGTCGGGATGATTGTCATTGATTTGAATTTGTTTATAGCTTCTTTTGCCTACAACAAAATTCAAAAAGAAATTGCCTTTTATTTTAAGGCGTACAATGAAAATCAAAAAAAGATTGCGACTTCTTCCTAAACAAACACGAGGATCTCTGTTATGTCGAGGTCCTCGCTTGCATGGGTTCTTTGCCTGTGCCGGGGACTTTTTGTGTCCGTGGACCACCGCGCAATTCCGATCCAAGTAGAGACCCGGGTTCTGGAACTACAGATGTAGGGGCTCGCTTCACTAAGGAAACGGCTCGAGGGATCACACTCTCACGGGAGAGGATCGCCTGAGCGGTGAGATCTACTAGGAGAAATCACAATATCCCCGAGATTAAGACAAGCTTAATCTAGAGGGTATTCAGAGTTCGACCCAATTCGTTTACCTTCGCTTATAGATCCGACGCCGACGACTTGAGCTCGCGTTCTGGAACCGTATACCGATTACTCGAGATCTCGCAAGAATTCTTCAAGTCCCAGCTCTTCCAAATCACCAAAATCCAAGCCTCCGAAGCCTTGAAAATCCCCCAAATCCAAGACCTCTCCCACTTCAAGACCCCCATTTATACAAAAAGAGGGGATGTGTGCTGCCAAGGGTTCGGCCATGGTGGCCGAGCCACTCGCCATTTTGTCGAGGAGGTCGGCCAGTGGCCGAGCTCTCCGGGTTGTTGGTCGAGGTTCTACCAGTGGTCGAGCCACCTGGCCATTTGGTCGCAGGTGTCGCCAGGCCGCTTTTTTCCGCCGTTACCAAGCCCGCCGATTCTTTTTCAGCACTTCCGCCGACTCTTCGGTCTTCCGCTTAGTTTTGTTCTGATGTCGCCTTGGTTTGAGTTCGTGTCCGATCAACTTCGTGAGCTCGACGGCTCGCTTCATCGACGACTAAGACGGTTGATTCCGCCTCATCGACGCTTGAGTTTAATCAACTCCGACGTCGTTGCCTCGTGACGGCCGACTCACTTCATGTGCTCGCCGACCGCTTCTACGCGCTTTGCAGCCGCGGATGCATTTTATGACGTCTTTGTCGAATGGATCGCCGGTTGTCAACCCATCGTCACGAAGTTTCGCTCGCATCGATAAGCAATTTTTATGCCTACAGATACCCTCCAAAGCGCCTCGTCTCGATTTTGATGAGTCCGATGCTTTGGACATGATGGTTCCCGCCTTCGCCGGCCGAGGGTCCCAAAAGATAGCTTCAAATCTTCGATTCTTTTTCGATCATCCGCTTCTTTGTAGGATTCCTGATAAGATCACGGTGCTGCATTTATTGTCCGACCTTGTTATCTTGACTTGCCGGTGGGTGAGTTTTGTTTGTAACTCGTCGTTGGTCGTTGTTTGACTAACCATCGATTTTTGACTTCTCCGTATGTCGCGAACTCCTTGTTGGCAACGCTGCTATCGTGGTCGATACATGGAACTTCATAACCATCACTGGCTAATTCCTCCATCATGACGCGGTGTTGTTGGTTTAACTACAATGAGGATATGATTATCCGATGTCAACATGACTTTCACTCTTCATCGATTATCCCTCTCTGGAGATTATGGTGGAGGACATTAGGGTTGCCGAGTTATCCTTAAGAATATGGATTTATTCTCCGTGAACTCCTCGTTGAAATTTTGGAAATAGTTTATACTGTAATCCTAGTTGGAGTAGGATTACGACGCTGATCGGCGCCGATGCATCCGCACGATCGAAGTTATCCCTAAGAATATTTTTGTGAAAATATTCTTCCGTGAACTTCTCGATAAATTAGGAAACAGCTTTATACCGTAATCTTAGTTGAGTAGGATTAGCGACGCTGACGGCGCCGATGCATCCGCGACGATCGAAGATCCCTAATATTTTTGTGAAAATATTCCTGAACTTCTCGATAAATTAGGAAACAGCTTATACCGTAATCCTAGTGGAGTAGGATAGGCGACGCTGATCGGCCGATGCATCCGCTCGATCGAAGTTATCCCTAAGAATATTTTTTGAAAATATTCTTCCTGAACTTCTCGATAAATTAGGAAACAGTTTATACCGTAATCCTAGTTGGAGTAGGATTAGGCGACGCGTTGATCGGCGCCGATGCATCCGCCTCGATCGAGTTATCCCTAAGAATATTTTTGTGAAAATATTCTTCCTGAACTTCTCGATAAATTAGGAAACAGCTTTATACTGTAATCCTAGTTGGAGTAGGATTAGCGACGCGCTGATCGGCGGCCGATGCATCCGCGACGATCGAAGTTATCCCTAAGAATATTTTTGTGAAAATATTCTTCCTGAACTTCGATAAATTAGGAAACAGCTTTATACTGTAATCCTAGTTGAGTAGGATTAGGCGACGCTGATCGGCGCCGATGATCCGCCGATCGAAGTTATCCCTAAGAATATTTTTGTGAAAATATTCTTCCTGAACTTCTCGATAAATTAGGAAACAGCTTTATACCGTAATCCTAGTTGGAGTAGGATTAGGCGACGCGCTGATCGGCATCAATGCAACTACGGGTGTTATCCGCCAATAAATCTTCTAATTTTTCCAAATATAGCGGAGGGAGTAGGGTCAATCCACTGATTTGGCATTATTTTGGCATCCAATTAGGTTCTAATTAGGACTCCTAATTAGGGCTGATTAGAGTCCTAATTGGAATTGATTTGGGCCCCAATTAGAATTCCTACTTCTTGCCAAATAAGAGTCCTTGTTCAAAGAGGATTGGGTCATATGGGATTGTTATAAATACCCATACTCCTCCTCCTGATGACCTAGGCCGCCCCCTTCTCGTGGTTTGCTCTTGTTTTCATCTTGCTTCTCCGCCTTTTCATCTTCGATCAACAAGGTATGCATACGAGGGTTTTGTAAATTCTTTCTTTTCTTTCTTTTTGTGCAGACGCTGACCAGACCAGGCACGACGGGCCGACGGCGGCTGGATGATCTGCTGCCCGACCTCAGCGGCGGCTGGCACTCATGCCAAGAAGGCGGCTGGCCATGGGCCACAGCTTAGCGGCTACAATACATACAATAATAGGGCGCTACTGGCTGGCGCCAGCCGGCCACAATACATAAGGCCGGCTGGTCGCTACGGCTTCGCCAATACTGGCGGCTGGGCAGGGTGCTCATGCAGTCGGCCATTGGTTCCAGTTATTCTGGCGGCGCTTGTTTCGGTTGCTGTTCTCGGCTATCAGTGGCGACGCTGGTCGTAGCTTTATTGACACTTTATTTGTCGATTTTCAGTCGTATTTGACTTTTCGTCGATTTTTGCAGCTTCCGATGTCTGATCAGATCACGCCCGAGAGAGTCGCCGACTCAAGACGCTGCGCGAATGCACGCCTCCTTCTTTCTGCAGCGCCAACGCCATCATATTCTCATACATATATGTATCCCGCTTCGTCTCTCCTTTGTGAGGCGATTGAAGAGCCGAATCCTCCTTTGTGGGGATCGATCAGATTGTGCACGCTCATATGACCCCGCTTCGTTTCCTTTTTGAGGCGATTGGGAAGAGCCGAGATTCTTCGTGGAGGATTGAGGCTTCAAAATCACCCGCCTCGATGTTTTAACGGAGCGATTTCACACCGTATTTCGCCTCAGAACGGAATATATTGCCGCTTGATCATGCGCGTTATATTTATCGCTCTCCGGTAAGCGACACGGATGAAATCGCCATACCCGCTATAAGGTCGTGGACTCAATCTATGTAAGATGAATTCAACGCCATTTACTAACCGAGTATTCTCGATTTCGCTTGATTATTCCTCGAGCTTTCCCTTTCACGGTCGATGGACGCCATAGTGACTATTATTCCATGTGTGATGATCCCGCGATTTCTATCTCGCCGATTTGCGCTCGACATCAGCCGAGACGATCCAGCCGTGTTTGAGGGGAGTTCCCGCTTCTCCGACGATTGGTCACCGATGCGCCGCCAGAAGGGACGCCACCACGAACCTTTACGAAAGACGATTATCTATTCGGCGACTCGCTAAGGATCCGATACGCTTTATCGAGTGAGAGGTGGTTGAACAAAGACGACGGAGGCCCTTTGTATATTCCCCGATACCTCGCCGCTCTCTTGACCGACCTTAGACACCATGCCGTGGACACTGTATGTCATGGCGCTTGACCGAGGAGCATGATCATATTCATTGTGGGTTTATTACCAGAACCGGTTCCGGTTCAACAGAATCGCCATCGGCCTTCACCTCGGTTGTAGGGTCGACACACTCGCGATGAGCTTTTCGCTCCTCGCCGACTTTGAAGAATCGCCTTTGCTAAATTGGGGCGAGATGCCCGTCCACCATAGATTCTACCGGGTACACTCGCCAAGTAAGCACCTGGGTCGCTGACCGCTACGCCCTCACCGATGGGATGGAGAACTTCGTGTTTGCGGTCTCAGATTCGATTCGTGCCACTATGTATGGCCTTCCAATCGTGTCAACCATTTCTTTACCTTATTCGAGCTTTATAATCCGCATCAATACGCTTTTCACCAAACATGGCAGTCAGTTGGCTTTGCATGAGATGTACCGTATTTCGGTCTACCCATGGGGAAGATGCTATATCGTGAGTACTTTCCTCCAATCAGAACCGAGCCGCCAAGGAACGCACCGATCGCGTTATAAGACTTTATGGGATCTCACTTGTCATTACCATATAGCTCGCCCATCTGAACCTTTGCTTAAGAGGAAATCGCAGTGAGTCTCAAGCAGTCGCCAGTACTTGTTCCAAAGATTTGGAGGACAACGGCGAGGAAATATGTGAACTATCACCGCCACCCTTCAAGGTTAATGAACTGATCAAGAAGTCCGAGGCTAACTCAGATACACTCACCACGCCAAAGAAGGCTTTCCTTCGTGGGACCAAGTTTATGCACCTTTCTCGGCATGCGGTGAAGCCTATCCAACCAAGAACTCTTCTAGCGTGCTATCTTGCAACTGCTCAAGAAGTGTGTGGTTCCATATCAACTGATGATGCTTTACCTTTGGAGGTCCTTTATCCTGCAGCTCAACTCGCCCACAAGAAGGAACTCTCTCCTTCCGTGATGGTGGCCGGATTCACCGTGGATTGCATATAGTTCGAGCAAGCACTCCGTGAGAAAGGACGAGCCATCATCACGCATCCCTTCCGTCCGAAAGTAGAGCTCCCATATACCTATTTGATGACCTGTTGGTCTTCATCGCCCGACATGATGTCCGCACCGGTTCCACATTCGCTCTCCTTTCTTACGCTTGGTAGAGGATTGCGATGGAAGGGCGTGGTTTTGCGAGATCAAGAAACGATGCATTCACAAAGGGTGGATCTTTCCAGATGTTTTCCTCGATTCTCGGTCAATATGGTGAGTCCTTGGTCGACGAGGAGGTGCCAAGACACAGCAGACTTCACTTAACATTGGCTATTTCAATTGGCTAGTGAATATCGTGGTATCTCACCTTCCGAGTAAATGAGGAATGCTTCCTTGAGCCTTATTTTCCTCCGTTGCTGCCACCGGTTACGACCAACTTTATGTTGGGAACCCGAACCGACGTACCTGCACTGAGGTGGACTTGTGGATGGCCTTCGAGCATGGTTATGGAGCCATGGGTGTACCGTGCTAGGTTCACCCCGAGCTCGCACCGCCACCGGAGTCGACATTCCTCTATTGTAGTTGGCTATTAGTAGCTAATGAGTCAGTCCCCGTGAGGGCCATCTCAGATTCGGTAGCCAAGCATCGCTATGAGCCGGCCAGACACTCCAAGATGCCTAAGTTCAGAGGAAGCGCGCAATCTCATCCACCGATTGAGGCCGAGGGGAATTCCACGACTCGTGCCGACTTTAGAAGAGGACCTGCGTGCTAACCTCGACTCTCTCTTTTTCCCCTTCGCTTTTATCCTCTCTATTGATTCTCATTCAACCGAATTTTCGTGAAAACTGTTGAAGAAGAAGAATTTCAACCTCTCAAGGGTTAAACGAAGAGGTTAGCCCATAAGAATCGCGCGGAATCCTGGTCCCTTGATATAGACTTGACCGTAATGATCCAAATGGGTGACGGAGGTAATATTCACCGTGACAAAATTTGAAATTTTGACTTTGAAGGTCGACATTTCTCCGCTCGCATGCAGGGGTTATAGGGATTATGATCCCGGCTTTGATTTTGATCACCACCCTCGAGCTCCGCCGCTTCATGCCGGCCCGCTTTACTCAACAAATGTATGGAGCTATGGCGGAAGAGGCCGATGTAGGACCTGATCCGGCGGACCTGTGTACATCTAACATCGATAATTCCTCTTCGGGTGGCAAATGCGAATGGAATGACTCGATTTGTACCCCACTAACCTCTTTGTTTTTGTTCTTTAGAGAGATCGCGAGACAAATGCACAAACCGAGACTAGGCCTAATCACACCGTAGGAGGTAAGTAACTCTACCTATTGTTCGCCTTAATTGCATTCACTTTCCTAATGCCTTCTTTTTTCGTGACTTCTCAATGGAAGATCTCGTGGTACCGGTTTATACGGTAGTACCTCCATGGATGACTTGTTACACTTGGTCACAAGATGGAGATACCCTTGGTGAGGATTTACCCGCTACTATCCCCTCAAGAAGGTATGAACTTTCCTTCGATTAATTATAGGACCACCGCTTGGCCAATACTACTATAATTAAAAGAAGCCGAGACATTCCATTCGCGGCAGCCGTAGGTACCCCTCTTTCCGCCGCTTTAATCGCCTACCACGGCTAATGCTGAGATAGATGAGCACACCGAGGGCTCACCAAGGGTTGACAAAGATCCAAATGATAGATACCTGTAGACTCGCTAGCCTCAAGCTACACCGGGAGACGGGTGAGGGTCTTTAGCCCAATAAATTTTCATTTCTGCTGAAAATTCTAAAGTCCTTTTTCTTCAGGCGAGCCTACATCTCGACTCCATGACTGGCGAGCGCGATGGTGGATGAAGATCCATCCCATCTTATTATCCGCTTGGAAATACGCCATTCTCTTTGGTGAACACTGATCGAAAGGTCCTTCATGGTGGGCTTTCTTCATCAGCCTGCATCATCGCTTGACCTGATGGCTTTGATACGGATATGGGTTACCCCGATGGCTCGTGCCATTGTTGATGATCTCGCTTATCCGGAGGGACAGCCCAGACGCAAGAGCCGCGGCGGCCGGAGCTTCCTCATATGTAGCCGCTCATACGCTCGCTAGAGGCATGGCCGATGCTTGTTTTTACCGGCTCAAGTCCAGATGCAGAGACCGCACATCAGCTTGGAGCCGTTGTTGCCGAGACATATTCTTCCCCAAGCCATATCCGCATCGATATCGCGGCGAAAAGCGGAGAGGATATATCGCCGTGGGAGAGCTCCATGCCGAGGAAGATAGGATGAGCGCTTTGAGTCGCCAAGGCCAACAAGGAAGAAGACCTCACCGCTAAGGCTCTAGGGAACTCGACCGGCGTAAACCGGCCGAGCTCGAGGAGGCAACCATGAAGACACCAACACCGATGAGGAGTCCTTCAGAGCCGAAGTAGGAAGAATTCGACAAGCTTACAATGGTGAAGTGTCTCACTAACAACAAATCCTTTGTCATAGACTTGATATTTAAACAGTTGTAGCTCCTTTTATATTTGCTTCAAATGAATAAGATCCATTCCTTTCATTGTTTATTATGATTCTTTTACCTCGTAAATAATTAACCATAATACTTTTAGGATTTTTGGCAAACCCTCACCATCAACGGGTTTGATTAGCCTTTACCAACCACCGCTTGAGTTGGCTAGCGCATGATTATCTCGATCCGCTCCGCGACGGACGTTATGCTAAAAGAATGAAACTCTTCTAGACTTGTTGCTATGATATCAATACATAGGCTTCGCACTCTTTACGCGCAAGAGACCACCCTAAGAACGCTGCATGACGTGACTCGTCCTCCTTAGGCTTCGGACTAAATACCCCTGAATCGAACTCGTGTCTTCTTCAATCGAAAAGACTAAACCGCAACGCTGCAGGAGGCGCTGGCTTTATCCCTTCTTAGGCTTCGGATAAAATGCCCTTAATCAACTCGTGTCTTCTTCAATCGAGAAAGACTAAACCGGCAACGCCAGAGGCGACTTTAGGTTATTGGCCAACCCCCTGCCTTCAACGGGTTTGATGAGCCTTTACCAACTACCGCTTGAGTTGGGCTAGCAGATTATCTAAACCGCTCTACACACAACGCTGCTAAAAGAATGAAACTCTTAGGCTTAATGCTACGATGTTGAATACGAGGCTTTGTCTTTGTCACGGAATTGACTCACCTGCAACGCTGCGGTGGTACGCTGGCTTTATCCCTTCTTAGGCTTCGGATAAAATGCCCCTTAATCGAACTCGTGTCTTCTTCAATCGGAGAAAGACTAAACCGCAAGCAGATAGGCGCTGGCTTTATCCCTTCTTAGGCTCGATAAAATGCCCCAAGATGAATCTTGGTGTCTTTGACCGAGAATGACCGAACCGAAGAAGATTGATTGAGGTGGGAAAGGAGGAATGTGTTCTATTTCCTAGATGAATGCTAGCATTCCTTTGCTTCAGAGGAATCGGAAAGACTCGTGACCTTCACCGACTACCCGATTCGAACATCTCGGCGATACCTTGGGGCGCTACCTAAGATAAGAGGGGAACTAAGAGTGGATTCTACTCCGAACCAAAGACTCAGACCTTCACGGACAACCCGGTTCGAAAATCCCTACAAGATACCTTTAGTCGGCGCTACCTAAGATGAAGATGGAACTAAGAGTGGTATCTCCACTGAACCGAAAAGACTTGTGACCTTCACGGACAACCTGTCCGAAAATCCCTGCATCTTCACCGGCCACCTAAGATGAAGATGGAACTAAGAGTGGGATCCACCAGAACCGAAAAGACTCAGCGACCTTCGGACAACTCCGTCTGAAAATCCCACAAGATACCTTCACGGCTACCTAAGATGAAGATGGAACTAAGAGTGGATCTCCACTCGAGAACCGAAGAGACTCGTGTGACCTTCACCGACAACCTGGTCGAAAATCCCTACAAGATACCTTCACGGCGCTACCTAGATGAAGATGGAAAGAACCTCCGCTTATCACGAAAGGGTCTTACGCTTGGAGAGGAAGAATTTTATATTCTCTCTCCAGAAAAGGATTTTGAGTGGCCTCTTGTTCAGAAGGAATCAAGAGAGGATTTTGGTAATGTACCGTAATTTGTAGACCCACCGCCAAGGAATTTGATCGGTGGGGAAATTGTGATGGAGGATAAATCTAGGGTTATCTCGCTAAAAGTGGGTGAAACATCCCACGAGGTCCCCGCTGAACGGGTTATCCCAAGATACTAGGGTAGTATTTCTTCAGAACTTCCCATTTATCTAAGATAATTGCCTGGCCGCCATTTTGGGTAATTAGGGCGCACCATTGGAGTAAACCGCTTTTACAAACGGCCCTCCCATTTAGGTTCGAATTTACCTTTCGAAGTGAGGATTATCTACGCCGAGCAAATGGGACCAAATCTCCTTCTAAAGGTTCTTCGTAACTTTCTTGTTGAAAGCCTTCACATCCTAGCTTGGTAGAACTCAATGCATTGTTGAGCCTGTGCTTTCATCTAACATCTCAAGCTCTTCGGACGCTGTTGTTCTTCTGCCGCCATCTCTGGAAAGGGCTGGCGCAAAGTGACGGATCTGAATTTCAATGGGAGAACCGCCACACCCGTGACCGTAGAGTACGGGTCGCTTCCAGCTTGGCGTATGCATCAGCGACACGCCAGAGTGCTTCTCCGAAGTTTATCATCGCTTGTTACTTTTCACAAGCTTTGACAATTTTGATAATCGCCTTGTTGAATGCCTCGCTAATCCATTTGCCGGATTATAGGTCGCCGAAGACGCCTTGTATCTTGAATTTCTCGCAAAACCCGATGAAGGAATTGCCGATGAACCGGGACCGCTGTCATGCACGACCGTTTGGGACACCATGTCGATAGATGACATGGTGTTTGATAAACTTGATGACGGTATCGCCTTTACTTCTTTTAGCGGATTGCTTCAGCCCACTTGGAGAAGTAGTCTGGGATCGCTAGAATAAACCGACGCTTTGACCGACGGAGGAAAATGGGACCTACAATGTCCATTCCCCATGTCTCAATGGCCGATGTGGCCGGATGCGCTGTTCGGGCGTCGATGCATATAATTCGCGCGGAATTTGACACGTGGTTCGGAAGCCGCATCACCGGCCATTAACCATTGTTGGCCAAAAGTAGCCCATTCTCCCGATTCGATCGTGAGAGTTTGGGACCAGCCGTGCACCACATTCACCCTCGTGGTGCTCCGGGACCCTTCGGCCCTTGTTTGAAAGGCATCGGAGTAAAGACCATCGCACTCTACGATATAACGCCCGGGTCTCGTGTCGAAAAGAATCTTGGAGCTCTTCGGATCGACTCTCCTTACGCCTCGTAGAATACCATGTAAGACGAATCGATGATAGGAAAGCCAATCTCGGCTCCAACTTGGTTTGGGTTGTATACACTTCTTTGGTAACTACCCCTTATCTTTGTGCCTCATCGATAATGGTAATGGAAGAGTTGGTGAGTCCCCGACCGACTAGTTGCTCGGCTCTAAGGTTGTGCTAACGACATAGCTAATGCCGCCAGCCGCGATCCGTAAGCCGCTTTGGAGGCGCTGATATATTCGATGAAAAACTCTTCAATGAGTCCGCTATTTCACCATCTATAGGGGATTAGATCCGATTCACTCGTGAGTCACCACGAACCTCGCTAACTATCAATTGCGAATCGCCAGATGCTTCAGATATTCGACCCTTCCTTGGCGGCTAAGTCCGATAAGTAGCTGTATTCGCCACGCTATTGGAACAGGTTCGTGAGTGAATAAGCACGGGCATGACATGATTCCCGGAAATCAAGACAACTCCGACTCCGAGATTTTAGAACATCCGGGTACTCGCCACATTGGTGGCCCGAAGCTCCATCAAAATACAATCGCCATATTTGTTGGTGCGACGAGTGTTGACTTCAACTTCATCCGAAGATCATCATATAGCTCAACCGCATCCGCTGTCGGCCGGGTACCAAGAGATCACAAATAGCTTGTCCTTTGACCGACTTCGTTGTTTGAAATACAAGTCATATTGAGACAAGAGCAAGGCCCATTTCGCTAAACGCCAACTCATCGAGGCCTACTGGTCATAAATATCCGGATCGGATTTACGCTAGAGATAACATAAATCGCCTCGTCCGACTAAATAGTGTCCGATTTTTCAATCGCTAACACTAATGCAAGGCACCGCCACCATTGGGTATCGAGACTCAACCACTAATGTTCCCGTAATATACCGCCGGACTCGCCGCCGCCTTTGGCGCGTAAAGCGCTTTAACGAAAGTGATCGCTGCCTTGACGATCAAAAATGGTTTTCCATCGCGTGCAACAAGAACAGGAGGTTTAGCGAGATACTTAACTTGATCTCTTCGAACGCTTCGGCAGCGCCGCCCCAAATATATGACACGCCTTCTTGTTCAACTTAGAGAACGGTCACTTCCCTGATAGTTCGATATAAACCGCCGGATGTACGCCAATCCCTTGTAACCCCCGAAGTTCTCTCGATTTCTGAGGTTGCAACTCTTGAATCGCCTTCACTTTGTCGATCGACGGATTCCTTTGTGGTGACGACGGCCAAGGAACTTGCACGACATCCCAAGGAAGGACTTGGCAGATTCATCTTTAGCCGATGAGTTCGCATGAGTTCAATACCGCTCTAAGATCTTTGATGTGATCTCCTTTGTCACGCGCCACGACCAAGTCGCCGACGAGCATTCGACCGCCGGAGATGGTCCCGAAAATTTCCGCCATTGCTCTCTCGTATGTTGCAAGATTTTGAGGCCGAACGGCATGACCGTAGCAATATATGCCGATGGGCTCTCAACGCCGTGGTGTTTACGCCATCGGGTACATCTTGATCTCGATTATACCCCAAAAGCCATCCATAAAGGACATCCTCTCAATCCACATGTATTGTCAACTATGACGCCGGTGATCGCGTGAGGGAAATCATCCTTTGGGCAAGCAGCGCAGGTCTCAGTCGCATACGCATCCTAATCGAACCATTCTTCTTCATGACCGACTATATTCGCCACCCAACCGGGTTGAATTTCCTCACTAATCCCGATTCTATGAGTTTCTTCACTTCGCCAACAATTGCCTCCAATATTTGTGGATCTAAACCGCTTTTGCCGTTGCTTGACAGTTTGACATCCCTTTGATGTTGAGGCTATGTGTTGCCACATTAGGTCGAGTCCTCGCATGTCCTCGTGAACTCCGTGCTAATACATCGATATACTCCTCGATTAGGGCAATCAACTCTTTTCTTCCAAGGGAGAGTATTGCCGATGTTTATGAGTTTGGGATGCTCTTCATCACCCATATTAACCTCGACTACCTCATCCTTAGTGGGGGTTCTCTTTGTTCAACCTATCCCCAAACCGCCTCTCGAAGTTGATGGATCCATGGGTCTTCCCATGTTGGCATATCTTCATCACCCTCAATAGTAGCAGGATCGATCATGGCCATATTCGACATCAAAGCCTTGAAAGCTTCTCCCAGGCCGGTGTCAATCCCAAGTCAAGAGTCGACGAATGTCCGCCTCTCACCGTGGATTATTATCAATCACCACGCAGCATTCATCTTCCGAGGAGGATTCGATCCCAATCCCTTCTAAATGTAGTAATTATCCGCTTTCCTCTTGGGACATATGCCGCTTAGGAGGGACTCGAGGACTCCCAAACATAGACCTTCCCTCGTGTCAAGTCATACCCCATCTTTTCATACCCTGTTTCGACTATATCCGAATGTGTGGAGGATAGGCCCATTGTCATCTTCACCTTCTTCAAAGAAACGATTCGCTGGAAGATCTCCTTTTCCAAAACCAAGTCTTTTTCACTACTTGATCTTCGTGGGATGACAAGTGTTGTCCCAAAGGAATCCCGAACCGCTTTTGTGTGAAGTAAGATGATCGAAGCTGGCAGCAACTCGATCATTGTATAATCTCGCTATCACATCATTCAAAGATAAAGGATACTCTAAATCGCCATTTATTGATTCATCGGCAATTTGCCATTATAATGTTCATCCGACGCATTCTTCATCGCCAAGATTGATTACAAGGGGTACAATGTCATTTAAAACAAAACCTCCACTATAACCAAGCCCGTTTCGTATCGCCTTCTTCACCGTCCGCATCTTTGGGCCGATGATTCGCCGACTCATTACCGTAGAGGAGAGAATCGCTGAAATAATTCTCCATCCCCTTAAACGGTTGTTTGTCCGCGACCACCGCCTTTGACTCATTATTCGTGGCTACATATTTGAGACATCGATGAAGAGATGGGACTATAACGCTATTGTGATCCAAGGTCAATCTAACAATAGTTATAGGAAGTCTCATCAATCACATAGCGTGTGACTTCGACTTTAAGTCTCCCATTTGGCACTTTATCCGATTTTACCAAGTGGCCGAGACCACCGGTGTTAAACCCGTGATTATCAGGTTCGTTGACGCCACCATCGGGCAGGATTCCAAGGTGATACATGAGGCGCAGGGCATGATGCTCATAATGAACCCGATCGACTTGATCCTAACTTCACTAGAGCCAATATACCGGTGAAGTATAGCGCCTATCGTTTTGAATTCGCCCGCATATCCTCCTTTGTAAAGGTGATGGGAAGTGCTTAGTCGCAGGTTCATTGTTGGGTCACTCTTCTCGACTCGCCTAATCGGTGAGGAAGACTTCAATCAGCAGGGCTTCTTGAAGAGCTCGCCTCTTTGATAAGCAAAGACTCATAGAGAGATCCTGCGTATATTGCCAATTGTGCTATTACATCAAAGCGTATGGAGAGTTCGAGGTTCCCGCTATCTCTTCCAATCGGGCGATCAATCGAGACCGCCGAGTTGAACTTCATGCGCCGCTGTTGTAGCTTTTGGCGCTTCACCATGCTGGCGCTTTCTTCAGGCGAGTGAGGGGATTTGTTGGTACCCCCACCGAGCGCCTTGGCATTAGGGTCGGGACTTCCTGATACTTGTATTTGTACTGCGGTCCACTTCGTGGCGTGGGCATCAGTTCCTTCTCGACACCGGAATGTTACCACTGCTCATCGCCTCCTCCGAATTGCGGAAGTAGCATGACATGCCTTTCCTTCTCGCCGCTTTTTCTTCAAGAAGAGGCTACCCATTGCTCGCCTTCCAAGAGTTCGGTGGACCCACAAGACTTCGCCATTCGGGTCAGATAATGATACAAGTCCTTTCGGGCGTTGTTTGTGCGGGTCGCCATTCACCGCCTTCATCGCAACTTTGACCACCGGTTCAGTTCAAACCATGTCAACGCACCGACCAAACTTATGGATACCGTGATTCGCCCGACCTTCTTTCTTTGACGGCTTCATAGTAATGACCCCTACATCAATTAAAGCCCGATTTTGTCCTTAAGGTCAAACAGATTTAGTGGGTGATGAACTGCTCTATGGTACGCAAGATCTTGGGTCATTCGGTTCATCGCCTCCTCTTGATTCTCGAATCGGAGGGAGCTTGATCTTGTTATTTTCCACAAGATATTTGAAGAGACCGAATCTCGCCGTCCCTAAAGGAATAGGACTTCGAATCTCCTCTAAGACCTTCGCTTTTTGGCCTGTGTTGCCACGTTGATCGTGCCTGCGCGCTTCGGGCCGTTGCCGCTGCCGCCGCTGGGTTGAGTTGAACGCTGTTCGCGAACCGCCGCCTTGGCTTGTTTTTCCTTTGCCACGGGACAAAGTTACGCTCGAGCCCGCTGTCTACCGACCTCTCTCGCTTTTTCCTTTTGAGGAATCTCTCGCTTGCTCTCCACGAACCTTCAAGTCCTTCCATCGCTATCGATGGTGTCACCCATTGCTTCAAGCACATCTATTGATAAGTTGCCGTGGCAGTTTGAGGATGAACTCTCTCGTTATTGATCCCGCAGCTTCATTGCCTTGTTCCGAATCGCTTAACAAAGATGTCCACGCTTTCTCCGCCTTTTCGCTTCGCCGAGCACGCTCCGATCGATATCCGTATCGCCATCAAAGAAATTGGTAAGGAAGCTAGACTCCATGTCGCCCCACCGGAATGCTCCCGGCTTGAGACGGCGGTACCATTCGGCGTACCTAATGGCGGTGCCGACGAATGACCGAACCATCGGGTTCGCGTAAATAACTCCCAGGTGTGACTTGAAATAAATCAAGCGTCGTGGTCGGGAACCCTTCCCACAAATGGTGTGAAGTTTATTAAGTTAAACTTTGACGGTAATGGATTGATTCCCACTCCCTCGGTATGGGCAAGGAATACCCGCTTCTTTACTTCTTGAGCGAAATCAATGAGTTGATTTTGCTCTCCAAGTCTTTGATCTTTCGCCTCCCGAAAGCAATGCAAAGCCGCGTGGTTCGGGGGTTATCATCTTCGGTGCTTCCTCCTGATCCGAATCGCTATCATCTTCATCGACGCTGACGCTACCGACTCGATTCCCTTGATGTTTTGTCGTGGCTTGATCTGCTGGTCGCATTTCTATCGCTCGCATGGCCAACTCCATCTCTAATTTGAAGTTTTCCGTTGTTTATTCAACGCTTCGCCTAGCATTTTGGCCACTTGATCTGACGATCATAAGCGTTTCTTGGGGCTCTTCGCTAGATACAAGATGATCGATGCGACATGAGCCAATATCCGACGATCATCCTCCGGTAACCCTTCGTAAGCTTATCGACTGACCGCCGATAGTCCCGACCGCAAACGAAGTTAGCTATGGCGCGCCGGGAATAGCCCGTGACGATGATTCTTTGCTGGTCATATTATTAGTGACCTCGCAACTCACCCTCTCTGAGGTCATCCTTATGAATCGCCTTTGACCTAGGTCTCGCGATCTCCGCGGTGAGTCTCTCGAAGACGACACTTTCTCGAGCTTGATGGCAATTGCATTCCGAGCATCGCCTTAATGAGCTTTGAGCACAAGCATGACCGCGGTCAATTTGGGGAATTCTTTCGAGATTTTCTACTTCCTTGCACTGCAGAGTACGTCTACCGCAGTGTACTGAGCGACCCGCCAGATGTCGGCTTGATCTTCTGCATAACATCCTCATCATCGATGAAAACGCCTCTTCCGAGGACGGATCAACCCATCAAACTTCCTCGGACTCTCGCCTAGACTTTCACGATGTGAGTGCTAAGTCTTCTACAGACTCTGACTTCGATTTTCAACCGATAGGGAGGTCAGAGGAATCTTCTTGTCCTGTTGAACGGGTGCACCTCCCGCATGAGGAGTGACCCGTGATTCTCTCCGAGGACCAAGACCATCCTGATAGTCGGTTTGGTAGTGGTGACCAGAGTTGGCTCCACCACTCCGCATGCGCACGCTTTGACTTTGAGGCTGCCTATCTTGGGCCTTGGCGCTGGAGCCGCAACGCCTGATCCTTCTCGGCTTAGGTGCCGGTGACAGAGTGTGGACAACCGAGGTTGGGGCACCATTAGACTTGGGCCTCCAAACCCGGGCGGTACGCTGGTGGCTTCTTTACCACCTCCTTCTTCAACGCACGAGCCCGCCGCACCAAAGCTCGGGCTCGCGTAGGAGTGCGCGGCGCCCGGATGCGCCTCGGTGTGGAGCGGTTCCGCTTGACACGGATCCACTCGCTGGTTGACGGCTTGGATGGACCGCCGATCACTTGAGGTCAAGCCTCTCGAGTAAGCCTTAGATCTTAGATCCGGCTCAGAAGCGACCCCATCCACGGATTGCATGGCCTTGGCAAGCTTGCGCGCCATGCTTTGTCGCCGCTTTGGCGAAGCTCGCTGAGAGAGCCAAGATCGCCGGCGCTCATCTCGGCACCATCCGACTTCAGCGCCGGGATTTTCACCGCAGCGGCTGGACTCGGCCCGGGGCTCTACATCGGAGGCCCATCGGGTTCTCCTTGCACGAGACCTTCTGGAGCGGCGGGGAACTAGATCTGAGGAGGGTGAGGACAGTACTCGAACTTCTCCCCGGTCGAACTCAACTCGACCTCTTCTTCCACCGGATAGGGATCCGCTGGTTATGCACCAGCACCTCCGACTGAGGTCGGCGTGGCTCCCATCGTGGTCGCCAGCCTGTTCGCGAAAAGCCTGGGATGATTGTCATTGATTTGAATTTGTTTATAGCTTTTTGCCTACAACAAAATTCAAAAAGAAATTGCCTTTATTTTAAGGCGCATAATGAAAATCAAAAAAGATTGCGACTTCTTCCTAAACAAACACGAGGATCTCTCTCGTATGTAGGTCCTCGCCATGGGTTCTTTGCCCGTGTCGGGACTTTTGTGTCCGTGGACCACCGCTCAATTCCGATCCAAGTAGAGACCCTGCCCGAACTACAGATGTAAAGGCTCGCTTCACAAGGAAACGGTTACCGAGGGGATCACACTCACGAAGGAGAGGATCACCGAGCGGGTGAGATCTACTAGGAGAAATCACAATGCTATCCCCCAGATTTAAGAAGCTTAATCTAGAGGGTATCTCAGAGTTCGACCACTTCGTTACCTTTCGCTTATAGATCCTGACGCCGACCGACTTGAGCTCGGGTGCTCGAACCGCATACCGACACTGTAGATCTCGCAAGAATTCTTCAAGTCCGAGCTCTTCCAAATCACCAAAATCCAAGCCTCCCAAGCCTTGAAAATCCCCCAAATCCAAGACCTCCCACTCTTCAAGACCCCCCATTTATACAAAAAGAGGGGGATGTGGCGCAGGCCAAGTGGCTCTACCACTTGTCGAGCCACTCCTGCTGTCAGCCGAGGCGCTCTACCATGGTGGCCGAGCCACCTTCTCAAGTCATATATACTGCTGCGAGGTGGTTTCGCAGTGGCCGAGCCACCTTGGCCATTTGGTCAGGTGTCGCCGCCGTTTCTCCATTGCCACCGCTTCTCCGCCGATTCTTCAGCACTCACGACTCTTTCGCCTTCCCGGCTTAGTTTTGCTCCTGATGTCGCCATTGTTTGAGTTCGTGTCCATCAACTTTCGTGAGCTCGACGCTCGCTTGCATCGACGACTGGCACGGTTGATTCCGCCTCATCGACGCTTGAGTTTAATCAACTCGCGACGCCGCTTCATTGGCTCGCACGCCTTGCCGACTCACTTCATGTGCTCGCCGACTCGCTTCACGCTTTGCAAATGGATGCATTTTGGCGACGCCGGTTTGTCGAATGGATCGCCGGTTGTCAACCCATCGCCACGAAGTTTCGCTCGCACCGATAAGCAATTTTTTATGCCTACACCGGAATGTCAATCTTCATCTGAATCATGAACACTTGTCACCGAAACATGGATCTTCGGAATCTAAGAAGTTAGACCCCGAACTTCAAAAACAAGTCTCGCTCTAGCTCCAGCTGCTTCACCTTGATGAGCATCAACTCATCTCCCCGCACCTCTGGTGACTAGGTGCACTCATGAGCTAACATGTCATCATATTTAGCAGACTCAAGCAATGCTTGAACTTCTCCAGTAATCAGTTTAGTGAGAAAATCACGATTCTCTTCAGATGAACTTTCTTCACATCAATTCTCCATTCATGAGCCAATCACTTAATCCGATGATAGCGCATTTCATGTGTTTTATCCTTACATGAAATAATTGATTCTTTGCAAGACAAATAGCACTGGGTCGTCACATTGAATTTTAATGTAGTTTTGATTTAGACCCAAATCACTTGCTAAGCCCTTGAGCCATATGACTTCCTTCGCAGCCTTCAGCACGCCATGTACTGCTTCGGGTGGTAGACAAGGCACCGATGGATTGTAGCATGGATCTCCAAGATATGGGTCCTCCACGCAAGTGAAAACATATCCCGTTGTGGATCTTCTCTTGTCTAAATCTCCCCGCGAAAATCGTAATCGACGAAACCTGATGCACGCCTCTTCATGTTGTCTTTCAAACATAATCCCTTTATTTCGGTGCCCTTCTTCGTTCCGAGAATCCATTTGACTTTGCCAATGATCTTTCGATCTTAAGTGTTTCGAACTAACTCCCAAACAGAGTTCTTATGGAGAGATTCCATCTCGTTTCCGAAAGCGAGCGCTGAGGGATCACACTCACGAAGGAGGAGGATGCTGGTGAGATCTACTAGGAGAAATCCAGTATCCACGAGATTAAGGCGAAGCTTAATCTAGAGGGTATCTGTAGTTCGACCGTTGGGTTACGCTTATAGATCGGCGTCGGTGGACTTGAGCTGCATGATTGCTGAACCGTCGCCGATTACTCGTGATCTCATAAGAATTCTTGAGTCAGAGCTCTTCCAAATCACCAAAAATCCAAGCCTCAGGAAGCCTTGAAAATCCCCAAATCCAAGACCTCTCCCACCTTCAAGACCCCCTATTTATACAAAGAGGATGTCTTGTGACCAGTGGCTCGGCCACTTGGCCGAGCCCGACGAGTTGGTAGAGGTGGCTCATGGTGGCCGAGCCACCTCGCTTCTGGCGGAGCACCTGGCCAGTTGGCCGAGGTGGCTCGACAAATGTTCGAAACCACCTAACCATTTGGCCAGGTGTGTAAGCCGTCGCTTTTCATTTGTTTAGCGTTTCTCGTCGATTCTTCGTTAATTTCCGTCGACTCTTTCGGTCTTAGGGCTTAGTTTTGCTCGGTGATGTGCCATTGGGTTTGAGTTAGTGTCCGATCAACTTTGAGCTCGGGCGGCTCGTTTGCATCGGCGGACTAAATACGGTTGATTCCGTCTCATCGGCGTTTGAGTTTAATCAACTTCGAGCGTCGTTTCATTGGCTCGTGCGTCTTGCCGACTCACTTCATGTGCTTTCCGACTTCGCTCTGGCGTTTTGCGGTGATGCATTTTGCGGCGTCGGTTTGTCGAATGGATCGTCGGTTGTCAACCCATCGTCACGAGTTTCGTTCGGGTACTGATAAGCAATTTTTTATGCCTACACCGGAATGTCAATCTTCATCTGAATCATGAACACTTGTCGCGAAACATGGATCTTGAATCTAAGTTAGACCGGAACTTCAAAACAAGTCTCGCTCTAGCTCGGTACTTCACCTTGATGAGCATCAACTCATCTCCCACCTCTCGGTGACTAGGTGCACTCATGAGCTAACATGTCATCATATTTAGCAGACTCAAGCAATGCTTGAACTTCTCCGCGGTAACTAGTTTAGTGAGAAAATCTGCTGCATTCTCTTCTGTATGAACTTTCTTCACATCGAATTCTCCATTCATGAGCCAATCCGAATCCGATGATAGCGTGCTTCGATGTGTTTTATACATGAAATACGATTCTTTGCAAGACAAATAGCACTCTGTCACATTGAATTTTAACGAGTTTTGATTTAGACCCAAATCACTTGCTAAGCCCTTGAGCCATATGACTTCCTTAGCGACACATTAATGCCATGTACTACCATTACGTGGTAGACAAGGCGATGGATTGTAGCATGGATCTCAAGATATGGGTCCTCCACGCAAGTGAAAACATATCTGTTGTGGATCTTCTCTTGTCTAAATCTCTGCAAAATCGAATCGGCGAAACCAGTGATGCACGCCTCTTCATGTTGTCTTTCAAACATAATCCCTTTATTTCTGGTGCCCTTCAGGTATCTGAGAATCCATTTGACAGCTTGCCAATGATCTTTCGATCTTGCGGTTTCGGAACTAACTCCCAAACAGAGTTCTTATGGAGAGATTCCATCTCCTCCTACATAGCACCTATCCATTCTTGCCGCTCATCATTTTCCATGGCTTCTTTGAAAGTAGAAGAACCTTCTCCGCTAGCTAAGAGTGCATAGCGGGCTTCATCTTCCCATCGAATCGTTGAGGAGGCAGATGACTCTTCTTTGTCTTGATTGTGCAATGCTTGTAGGTTACATGAACCTCTTCGGCTTGTTCGTCGTGTTGCTCCACCTCGGCTTGACTTTCTAGAATATAACCTTCGTTGACAAAGGAATTTCGGTCGACAACGATCCTCATCTTTATCAATAGCTTTAGCTCAAGTCTTTCATCAAACACAACATCTCTACTCGGCACTTTCTTCTTATTTTTGGATCCCACAACTTGTAGCCTTTCACTCCCTCTCAAAACCAGAAAAATGCACTCTAGTGACTTTGGCTTCGACTTGTTCCGTTCATCACTCGAATATGAACATCACGCCTTGCATCAGAAAACCTTGAGTAGAATAGTCAACTTCTTTGTCCGACCATACTTCTTGGCACATTTGAAGTTCAACGGCTTAGATGGTGGATTAACCAAGTAGACGGCATGGTTAGCGGTTGACCCGAAAGACTTCGGGCAATCGCATGAAGTCTCATGCATCTTTCTTTCTCCATGAGTCCGGTTCATCCTTTCGCCAGCGCCATTTTGTTGTGGAGTTTTCTTTCACGGTAAAGTGTGTGAAATGCCTTCTTGCTTGCAAAATGCTAGGAATCTCCCATCACGATATTCACCTCCATTGTCACCGCCAAATACTTGATCTTCCGACGGTTTGGTTCTCTACTTCCGCCTTCCATTCTTTGAACTTCTCAAAGACCTCAGATTTCTCCCGCATGAAGTAGACCCAAATTTTCCACGAATAGTCATCCATGAAGGTGACAAAATAGCGAGCACCACCATGAGATTTTGTAGGTGCCGGCCCCCATACATCAGAGTGAATATAGTCAAGAATCCCCTTTGCTCGATTCTCTTTGTTTGTAGGCTTGAATGAGACCTTGCATTGTTTTCCAAGTATGCAATACTTGCAGAAATCCAACTTGTAATTCTCCATGTTCTTCAACAGCTTCCTCTTGTGTAGCTCCTCCATAGCTCGCTCACTCATATGGCCAAGACGAAGATGTCATAGATGAGCCGAGTCTTTCTCAGAGTCAATCTTGGAGTCCTCTTTGGAAGTTGTGGATACAACTTCACACGAGACAGTATCGCCTAGAAGTTTATACAAGTTGTTGGGAAGCTTCTCTCCGCATGATCACCATCGAGCCCTTACAAATCTTGATCTTGCCTCCGCTTTGAGGTAGGTGAGCCGATTGCATCTAGAGTGCCCAAAGAAATCAAGTTCTTCTTGAGTCGCGGGGACATGTCGCACGTTGAGAAAGTCGCGATGATACCATCATACATCTTCACCTTCAGCATGCCATCTGGATGACCTTGCATTGGAATTATTCCCCATAAGGACTTCACCTCCATCTTTCTTTTCATGTGTTGAACCAAAACCTGTTTGCACACATATGGAAAGAACAACTGAATCAAGAATCCAAGAATCGAAATAGTTTTACCGGATGGCCCGAAGAAGCTCGGCACTATTCTCCGGTGGCAACTCCGGTAGTAGAGGTGGTTTGATTTCTTTCCTTCTTCGATGCTGAATTTTTCTGATTCTTCTTGAAGTGGCCTTTCTTATGGCGTAGTAGCACTCTTTGTCCTTATGGCTTTTGAATTTAGATCTCCCTCGGTTGTCCAACTTGGCACCTTTCTCCTTGGATCGTCCCCGATCGTTCAACCCTTTGCGAGTAGACCTTCATTTTCAAGTCAACTCCGGTGCTCTTGTTCATTTTGACATCGAGATGATGTCTTGAACAACCTCTTCAAACCGAAGTCTCCTTGCCAAACATGAGTGTGGTCGAAAATGTTTGAATGATGGCGGCAAGGATCGAACAATAGCTTTATCCTCTTCTTCAAACTTGACCTCCTGCAATAAATCCGTTATACAGCGGTTAAACACATTAAGATGCTCCATAATATCATCTCCATCTTCCATCGAAGATTAAACAATTCATCCTTTAAGAAAAGCTTGTTAGAGAGTCTTTCCCATGTAGAGATTCTCTAACTTCTCCCATGTGCCCTTGGAGGTAGTCTCCTCCATCCGTTGTAGGTGACCGTCCGGATAAGTGCGGCTCAATCGAGCTCATGCATGAGGTGCACTTGCTTGTTCCAAGCCTCCATAGACATCGTCTCCGCTTGTGCTCAACCCCATAAGGCACATGTGTAGATCTTGTTGAATCAAGATATTCTTCATCTTCTCTGCCATAGTGTGAAATTGCTTCACCCATCGAATGGCTTCAACCTTCACACCGCCGATTATCGACTTGTCTTGACCATTAAGAACACCACAACCAAGCTCGATACCACTTGTTGGTATTAGTGACAATAGAACAATCACACAAAGAATAGACACAAGAATTTCGTGGAAAATCCAAGCGGGAAAAACCACGGGTTGAGCTTGGAGCTCGGAGGATACTTTACTATAATGGAATCAACAAATGGGTACAAGCACACCGGCACACCGAACCAGCGACTTCCACACAATCCTCACACACCTTCTTTCGTTAACTTTGTTAACTCAACACTAGAGATCTCTACAACTTAAGAGACTCTTCTTCACTTTAACTCTCTATACATTCAAAGAGCAAGTGGTAAAACTTGGATGATAAGAGTATGCCAATTTATAGGCCTTGATGAACCTTCTAGTCCACCTTTTCATCTTCCAAAATGCTTGGGAATACACAAATCATCGGTCGGATAGGGTACTTTGTGACCATATAACTCCCTCAATCTTGCCGTTTCACGTGATTCAAAGCTTGGAGTAAACAATTAATACTGCATCATGCCGAAAAGACCATGCAAAGCGTATGCATCGAGAAAAAGCTGACAATAAATGAGTTGGAAATTGAGCCAACTCCAACACATGCCTCTTAGGCTTCTATCCCACATCTATGCTTTACGGGATTCCTATGTCATCTCTTATTTTTCCTTGATCTTCTTGCATGTATTTTATTTCCAGGCTAGCTAGGTGATTCATGGATGGATTCACTTTCAGGTGTCTATGAAGTGGTGTTCAAGATTTTTCCTCTTCCTTTTCTTGAAATGGACATATGCATTCAGTGATTAATTTCTATAAGCTAAGATGAATTCTTTTATTTTCACATTTCAATATTCTTCCATCTTTTTATATCTTGTTAGCAGTTGGCATATCTTGACCATTAGCTATGCATACATGTATTGGGGTCTTTTTCCTTCATGTGTGGCGTAATAACCACTTAGATATATGCCTCCATTTAAATTTCTTAAGTAAATTTGAACTCGCAATTAAGATACAACTTTCTAAATTTTGTAGCATGAAGTTCTCGGGCTGCTAAGTGAACCTTAGTCACATAAGCAGAGGCTAATAAATTTACATTTTTGAAGTCAAAAAATGAATGGAATGCAAATTTATTATCTGCTGCTTATGTGACTAAGGCTATCTAGGATATTGGATTTTTATAGCTTGCTAGTATTTATCCAAGAAGCTAATTCTCAATAACATACTGAATTAGAATTGAACTATCTCGAGAGGAATTTCAGGAACGAAATCAAATTGCTAATGATGTTCCTAAAATAATTCTTTGAAATTAGATTTACATGTAGACTTGTATGATTCTCTTATTGGTTGATACTAGTTAGATCAAGGTATCAACTTCATATAAATTATGCCTCAGGAATCAAAGGGTTTCACGGGCAAATTTTTTTGAAACACTTGATTAGGGATGACATATGATCAATATAATTTTGATTTTCATGTAGATACTATCTCGATGCATATTGAGGATGTGCTCTTATCTGTACATGTATTGTATTTTTATAATGAGGGTAATTTGTTTGTGTAACTTTTACATTCTTATTATTCTTCGCTTGACCATCAACTTGACTTTTGATTTCATGATAAAACAGTCGATTCATGTTAAGCTACGTACAGAGGCCGCTGAATTTGGTTTGTAAAATTGGTATTTCTTTTTGCAGGTGTACATTTTATGGTCCTAGGAGAAGTTTTTATCAGGTTTGGTTTGTTTTGAGCGTAGAAGATACTTCTGGGTTGTTAAACTTAATACTCTCCCTTTGTGTATGTATTTTTGGTATTGGGTTTGGAAAGTAACACTCAAATTTTGGTGATTATCATTGTGTTTGGAGAATCAGTTCACATCATAAATGCATCAATAGTAAAACATGTTTTTACAAAGAAATGAAGAATTGAATTGCAATTGTACATTAAAAACAAAAAGCAGAACTAGAAAGAAGATTGAGAATCACATGTATTAGTGCTGTGCTATCTCTACATTGAGTTTAAAATACCCTATTATTTTATCACATTTATATTTAAATACACTAAGTTGTAAAAAGTAGCATTTTAATACTTTAATAAGTTGTAGAAACTTTCCGTTAGTACCTCTTTTAGTAGTGACTTGTGGAAGTATTGGGAATATTCTCATGTGATCATCACATGATATTTTTATAATTGTATTGACGGTTATTATCATATTTGCTATACATATCCTCTATTTTTTATTAATTTCTATGGAGAGGGTTTTTGTCATAATAGAGTTTTTAATAGTGTTTGTTGTATTCTACGTGTGAACAAGCGTATGAGGACGAACCGTCGAGAAACCACCACAAGAGAAGCCAAAACACAATAAAAAGTAAAGACCACGAGATTTCGTGGTTCGACAGTTGCCTACGTCCACGAGGTAAGAGGGATTTTCACTAATAGAAAGAGAGAATACAAATTAGGATTACAAGTTCTCACAAAAACCCTAAAACAAACCTCTCAATCTCTCAAAGATCTCCTCTCCAAAGATGCACAAAACTCTCTCAAAGTTTGCTCCAAAATGTGCTTAAAACTTACCCTAACAATCAGGTTAGGGGTTATTTATAACCTAAAGCTGTAGGCATAAAATTGCTTATCGATGCAGAACAAGACTTCGTAAGCGGTGGGTCGACAACCGGCGATCCATCCGAAGCGGCGCGACCAGGCATCGGCGTGATTCTGTATAAAACGCATAAAGCGAGTCGGCGAACTCATGAAGTGAGTCGGCGAGAAGCGTCTGGCATGAAAGCGGGCGTCGTGGAAAACCGGCAACGAAGCTCAGCGAGTGAGTTGGCTAAACTCAAGCGTTGGCGAGGCGGAATCAACCGTGCCGAGTCCGTCGATGCAAGCGAACCGTTTGAACTCGAAGTTGATCGGACACGGACTCGAACACAGCGACATCAGGGCAAAAACTAAGCCGGAAGACGAAGAATCGGCGAAGAATCGTGAACGGCTTCGAACCGGCGTAGCGGGACCTCGGCCAAATGGCGAGGTGGCTCGTAACATGGCCGAGTACCTCGGCAAATTAACAGTACCAATGGCGAGTACCTCGAGCGAAGTGCTTTCGTGGCAAAGCCGAGCCTCCTCGACAAACCGGTGGCTCGGCCAACATGGCGAGCCTCTGACAAGTGGCGAGGTGGTTCGGCTGATGGTAGAAACCAGATGTATAAATAGGGGGTCTTGGTGGTTCGGGGGTCCATTTTTGGGACTTGGGCTTGGATTTGTGGACTTCGAAGAGCCCTGCGAGATCACGGCCTTGCGGTTCGAGCATGAGCTCAAGTCGATCGGCGTCGGATCTATGGGGAAGGTAAACAAGCTGGGGTCGAACTCTGAGATACCCTCTAGGTTAAACTTAGTCTTAACCTGGGGATAGCTGTGATTTCTCCTTGTAGATCTCACCGCTCGTGATCCTCTCCTTAGTGAGTGTGATCCCATGATCCTCTCCTTGTGAGTGTGATCCCCGGTAGCCGTTTCCTTCCGTGGCGAGCCCCTCGTCTGTAGTTCAGAGCAGGGTTTACACGGATTGGAATTGCGGCGGTGGTCCGGACACAATAAGTCCCGGCACGGGCAAAGAACCCGCATGCGAGGATCGATATGAGAGAGATCCTCGTGTTTGTTCACTAAGGATAAAAGTTGTAATCTTTTTTGATTTTCATTATGCGCCTTAAAATAAAGGCATTTCTTTTGAATTTAGTTGTAGGCCAAAAGGCGTAAGCAAATTCAAATCAATGACAATCATCCGACTTTTACAGCGAACAGGCGACCCGATTGGGAGCCAGGCCTCAATCGAGGTCGTTAGTGCATAACCAGCGGATCCCTATCGGTGGAAGAAGAGGTCGAGTTCGAGTTCGACCGGAGAAGTTTGAAGAGTACCTATCCTCACCCTCCTCGAGATCAGTTCCCCGCCGCTCAAGAAGGTCTCACGCAGGAGAACCCGATGGGCCTCGATGTAGAGCCCGGGGCGGAGAGTCCAACCCGTACCCGGCGGTGAGAAATCCCGCCGGCCGAAGTCGGTTAGTGCCGAGATGAGCGCCGATGATGCGGCTCTCCAGCGAGCCCGCCAAAGCGACAAAGCATGGCGCGCAAACTTGCCAAGGCCATGCAATCCATGGATGGGGTCGCTTCTGGCGGATCTAAGATCAAACTGAGGCTTGACCTCAAGTGATCGGCATTTACCCAAGCCGTCAACCAGCGAGTGGAGTCCGTGTCCAGCGGAACGCTCCACCTCCCGAGGCGCATCAGGAGGCGCCGCGCCTCCTTGCGCCGCACGGCTTTGGTGCAACGGGCACCGTGAGTTAAAGAGGAAGTGGCAAAGCCACCAAAGTACCGCGGGTTTGGAGGCCCAGTCTAATGGTGCCCCACCTCGGTTACCCACACTCCCGTCTCACCGGCAAGCCCGAAGGATCTGGCGTTACAAATCCAGCGCCAAAGCCAGGCGGCGGCGCCTCAAAGACAAAGCGTGCATACCGTCGATGGGTGGCAACTCATCACCACCACCAAACCGGCTATCAAGGATGCGTCGGTCCTCCGAAAGAATCGCGGGTCACTCCTCATGCGGGAGAGTCGCACCCGTTCAACAGAGACAAGAAGACTCCTGCGGCCTCTCTATCGGATTGAAAATCGAAGTCAGAGAGTCTGCAGAGACTTCAGCCCACATCGGCGAAAGTCTAAGCGAGTCACTTCGGAATTTCGATGGATTGACCGTCCTCGGAAGAGCGTTTTCATCGGCGATGAGGGCGTTATGCGAAAAGATCCATGCCAACACGAGTTGCTCCAGAAACACCGCCCGATGGTACTACCGTGCAAGAGTGCGAAAATCTGAAGGATTCCCCAAATTGTATGATCATGCTTGTGCTCAAGCTCATTAAGGCGATGCTCTCGGGTGCAATTGCCATCAAGCTCGAAAGGGTGTCGGGTCTTCCGAGAGACTCACCACGGAATCATAGAGACCTAGGACAAGGCGATTCCGTAAAGGATGATCTCGAGAGAGGGTGAGTTGCGAGAGGTCACTAATAATATGACCCGCAAAAGAATCATCGTCAGGGCTATTCAGTATCCTGCGGCTAACTTCGTTTGCGGTCAGGGACTATCCGGCCAGTCAGTCACGATAAGCTTACGAAGGGTTACCAGCGAGGAGGATGATCGTCGAATATTGGCTCATAATCGCATCGATCATCTGTATCTAGCGAAGGAGCCCCAAGAAACACTTATGATCGATCTGGATCAAGTGGCCAAAATGCTGGAAACTGCGTTGAATAAACAACGGGAAACTTCAAGTTAGAAATGGAGTTGGCCATGCAGACGATGAGAGAAATGCGACCAAGCAGATCAAGCCACGACAAAACATCAAGGTGAATCGAGTCAAGCGTCAGCGTCGATGAAGATGATAGCGATTCGGATCGGGAGGAAGCGCCGAGAAGATGATAACCCCGAACCACGCGGCGCTCTTTATTTGCTCATGAGGAAGATCAAAGACTTGGAGAGCAAAATCAATTCATTGATTTCGCTCAAGTAAAGAAACGGTATTCCTTGCCCATACAGGGAATGAGAATCAATCCGTGCGAGTCAGTTTAACTTAATAAACTTCACACCATTTGTGGGAAGGGTTCCCCGCCTGACGCGATTTATTTCAAGTCACA
This sequence comes from Asparagus setaceus, assembly GCA_012295165.1. NCBI lineage: Eukaryota > Viridiplantae > Streptophyta > Magnoliopsida > Asparagales > Asparagaceae > Asparagus > Asparagus setaceus. The sequence continues at coordinate 30,960,212 of CM022710.1, forward strand.
CCTCGGAGTTATTTACGGCAATGAACCCGATGGTTCGGTCATTCGTTGGCACCGCCGTGGGAACGCCTTGAATGGTACCGCCGTCTCAAGCGGGAGCATTCACGGTGGGGCGACATGGAGTCTAACTTCCCAACTTTCTTTGATGGCGATACCGGTATCGTCGGACATTGTGCTTTCGACGAAGCGAAAAGGCGGAGAAACCGTGGATATCTTTGTCAAAGCGATTCCGGAACAAGGCAATGAGCTGTCGGGATCAATAGCGGAGGAGTTCATCCTCAAACTGCCACAACAACTTATCGATAGATGTGCTTGAAGCAATGGAGTGCAACCCATCGATAGCGATGGAACTGAAGGTTCGTGGAAACAAGCGAAGAGGTTCCTCAAAAGGAAAAAGCGAGAGAGGTCGGCCGACAGCGAAGCTCCGTAACTTTGTCAGCGGCAAAGGGAAAAACAAGCCAAAACGGCGGTTCGCGAACCGCGTTCAACTCAACTGGCAATGGCAAAGCGCGAGAGCGCCGCGAGGCACAATCAACGTGGCAACTGGGCCACAAAAGCGAAAGGCCTTATGTAGGCATAAAAATTGCTTATCGTGCGAACAAGACTAAATAAGCGGTGGGTCGACAAAGCCGATCCATCCGGACGGCGACCGAAACGCCGTCGGCGTGATTCACGCGCAAAAGCGCTAAAGCGGTCAGCGAACTCATGAAGTGAGTCGTGAGGCGTCTGGCAATGGCGGCGGCGTCGTGGAGAAAACGATGGCAACTCAGCGAGGCGAGTTGGCTAAACTCAAGCGTTGGCGAGGCGGAATCAACCGTACTTAGTCGTCGATGCAAGCGAACCGTTTGAACTCTGAAAGTTGATCGGACCACGGACTTCGAACACCAGCGGCGACATCAGAACAAAACTAAGCAGGAAGACCGAAGAATCGGCGAAGAATCGGCGGGAAAGGCTTCGAACCGGCGTAGCGGGGACCTCGGCCAAATGACCGAGTGGCTCGGCCAACATGGCCGAGCTACCTCAAACAATGGCAGAATTGCCTCGACCAAGGCGAGGTGGCTCGAGCATGGCCAGAGCCTCCTCGGCAAGGCGAGGTGGCTCGGCAACATGGCCGGCCTCCTCGGGCAGTGGCGAGAGTGGCTCGACAGTGCGAGCACCTTGAGATGTATAAATAGGGGGTCTTCAGTGGTTGAGGGTCGGATTTTTGGGGTTTTTGTCGGAGGGGAGGATTTTCTTGGATTTTGGCGGACTTAGAAGAGCCCTCGCGAGATCTCGGCCTTGGTTCCGAGCGGCGGCTCAAGTCCGATCGGCCGGATCTATAAGCAAGGTAACGAATTGGGTCGAACTACATACCCTCTAGATTAAGCCGTCTTAATCTGGGGATAATGTGATTTCTCCTTGTAGATCTCACGCTCGGCGATCCTCTCCTTCGTGAGTGTGATCCTTGGCGATCCTCTCCTTGAGTGAGTGTGATCCCCGAGCCGTTTCCTTGTGAAGCGAGCCCTCTCGTCTGTAGTTCGGAGCCGGGTTTACACGATTGGAATTGCGATGGTCCACCGGACACAATAAGTCCGACGGGCAAAGAACCCATGGCGAGGATCCGATATACAGAGATCCTCGTGTTTGTTCACTAAGGATAAAAGTTGTAATCTTTTTGATTTTCATTGTAAGCCTTAAAATAAAAGCGATATTTCTCTTTGAATTTTGTTGTAGGCCAAAGAAGGCGTAAGCAAATTCAAATCAATGACAATCATCCCGCTTTTACCACGAACAAAATGGCGACCGTGGGGGAGCCACCGGACCTCAGTCGGGTCGTCGTGCATAACCAGGATCCCTATCGGTGGAAGAAATTCGAGTTCGAGTTCGACCGGGAGATTTGAAGAGTACCTATCCTCACCCTCCTCGGATCCGTTCCCCGCCGCTCCAAGAAGGTCTCGTGCAAGGAGAACTTCGATGGGCCTCGATGTAGAGCCCCAGGCGAGTCAGCCCCATTGCGGGTGGCGAAAATCCGGCCGAAGTCCGGTTAGTGCCGAGATGAGCGCCCGATGATGCGTCGGCTCTCAGCGAGCCGCGGCGGCGACAAAGCATGGCGCGCAAACTTGCCAAGGCCATGCAATCCATGGATGGGGTCCGCTCTGGCGGATCTAAGATCAAACTCGCGAGGCTTGACCTCAAGTGATCGACAGTTACAAGCCGTCAACCAGTGGGTCGTGTCAGCGGAACCGCTCCACCGAGGCGCATCCGGAGCGCCGCGCACTCCTTAGCAAACCACGAGCTTTGGTGCAACAGGCTCGTGAGTTAAAGAAGGAAGTGGCAAAGAAGCCACCAGCGTACCGCCGAGGTTTGGAGGCCCAAGTCTAATGGTGCCCCAACCTCGATTGCCCACACTCTGTCACCGGCACCTAACCCGAAGGATCTGACGTTCAGATCCACGCCAAAGTCCAGATTGGCGACACCTCAAAGTCAAAGCGTTTGCATCGAATCGTGGTGAAGCCAACTCCGTCACCACCACCAAACCGACTATCAGGACCGTCTCGGTCCTCGAGAGAATCCGGGTCACTCCTCATGCGGGGAGTGCGCACCCGTTCCAACAGGACAAGAAGATTCCTGCGGCCTCTATCGGATTGAAAATCGAAGTCAGAAGTCTGCAGAGACTTGGCCCACATCGTGAAAGTCTAGGCGAGTCACTTCGGAAGTTTCGATGGATTGACCGATCCTCGGAAGGAGGTTTTTCATCGGCGGTGAGGGCGTTATACGAGAGATCACGCCGACGCTCGGCAGGTTGCTCGGTACACACCGATGAGTACGTACTCACGTGCAAAGTGCGAAAATCTCGAAGAGATTCCCCAAATTGTGATCATGCTTGTGCTCAAGCTCATTAAGGCGATGCTCTCGGTGCAATTGCCATCAAGCTCGAGAAAGGGTGTCGGTCTTCGAGAGACTCACCGCGGAGATCTGGAGACCTAGGACAAAGCGATTCCTAAATGATCTCAGAGAGGTGAGTTGCGAGGGTCACTAATAATATGACCCGCAAAGAATCATCGTCACGGGCTATTCAGCGCGCTAGCGGCTAACTTCGTTTGCGGTCGGGACTATCAGAAGCGGTCGAATCGATAAGCCGAAGGGGTTACCCAGCGGAGGATGATCGTCGGATATTGGCTCGCAATCGCATCGATCATCGTATCTAGCGAAGGCCCCAAGAAACACTTATGATCGATGCAGATCAAGTGGCCAAAATGCTAGGCAGGCGTTGAATAAACAACGGGAAAACTTCAAGTTAGAAATGGAGTTGGCCATGCGGAGCGATGAGAGAAATGCGACCAGCGGATCAAGCACGACAAAACATCAAGGTGAAAGTCAGTCAGCGTCAGCGTCGATGAAGATGATAGCGATTGGATCGGGAGGAAGCGCGAGAAGATGATAACCCACGAACCGCGGCTGTGCATTTGCTCATGAGGCGCGAAGATCAAAGACTTGGAGAGCAAAATCAATTCATTGATTTCCGCTCAGAAGTAAAGAAACGGTATTCCTTGCCCATACAGGAATGGGAATCAATCCGTACCGTCGAAGTTTAACTTAATAAACTTCACACATTTGTGGGAAGGGTTCCCCGACTGACACTTGATTTATTTCAAGTCACACCTCGGAGTTATTTCTAGCGAACCCACGATGGTTCGGTCATTCGTTAGCACCGCCGTGGGAACGCCGAATGGTACCGCCGTCTCAAGCGGGGAGCATTCCGGTTGGGGCGACATGGAGTCTAACTTCCTACCAATTTCTTTGATGGCGATACGGGTATCGTCGGGACATTACTTTCGGCGAGAAAAGCCGGAGAAACCGTGGATATCTTTGTCAAGCGATTCGGAACAAGGCAATGAAGCTGTGGGATCAATAGCGGAGGAGTTCATCCTCAAACCTGCCATGACAACTTATCGATAGATGTGCTTGAAGCAATGGGTACTGCACCATCGATAGCGATGGAAGGACTTGAAGGTTCGTGGAAACAAGCAGAGGTTCCTCAAAAGGAAAAAGCGAGAGGTCGGTAGGCAGGCTCAGAAGCGTAACGTCAGCGGCAAAGGGAAAGAGCAAGCCAAGCGGCGGTTCGCGAACCAAGCGTTCAACTCAACCGGCGGCGGCAGCAGCGTAGAAGCCGCGAGCACAATCAACGTGGCAGCACGGGCCACAAAAGCGAAGAGCCTCGAGGCGCGGTTTCGAGAAGTCCTATTTCTTTAGGGGCGGCGAGATTCCGGTCTCTTCAAATATCTTGTGAAAATAACAAGATCAAGCTCCCTCCGATCGAGAATCAAGAGGAGGCAATGAAGACGAATGACCCAAGATCTTGTGGTACCATAGAGGTTCATCACCCACTAAATCTGTTTCGACCTTAAGGACAAAATCCGGGCTTTAATTGGTAGGGTCATCACTGAAGCCGTCCAAAGAAAAGAAGGTCGGGCGAATCACGGTATCCATAAGCGGTCGGTGCCGTTGACATGGTTTGAACTGAACCGGTGGTCAAAGTCGCGATGAAAGCGGTAAATGGCGACCCACACAACAGCGTCGAGAAAGGACTTGTATCGATACAACCCGAATGGCGAAGTCTTGTGGGTCCACGAACTACTTGAAGATGAGCAATGGGTAGCCTCTTCTTCGTTGAAGAAAAAGCAGCGAAGGGAAAGGCATGCCATGCTACTTCAGGTCGGAGGAGGCGATGAGAGGTGGTAACATTCCGTCAGAAGGGAACACGAAGCCACGCCACCGAGGTGGACCACGAGTACAAATACAAGTACCGGAAGTCCCGACCCTAATGCCAAGGCGGCTCAGTGGGGGTACCAACAAATCACCTCACTCGCGCAGCAGAGTGGGCAAAGAAACTCACGACCAGCGGCGCGCGAAGTTCAACTCGGCGGTCGATTCGGTCGCCCGTGGAAGAGATAAGCCAGGAACCGAACTCTCCATACAGCCGGCGTCATGGCCCAATGCCAATATCCCGGGATCACTCTCTATGAGTTCTTTGCGCTTATCAAAAGAAGCGAAGAAGCTCTTCAAAGCCCTCGCCCGATTAGTCTTCCTCACCCAGTTAGGCGAGTCGGAAAAGTCGGCCCGACAATGCCTGGCGACTAAACACTTCCCTTGCATCACTTTTACAAAGGAGGATGGGGCGAGAATTCCAAACACGATAGGCGCTATACTTCCGGGTATATTGGCTCTAGTGAAGTTAGGGATCCAAGTCGATCCGGGTTCATTATGAGCATCATGCCCTAGCCTCATGTATCATCTTGGAATCCACGCGGCAAGCTAGCATCCGGCACAATGATCTGGATTTAACACAGTGGGTCCGCCCACTTGGTAAAATCGGTTAAGTGCCAAATGGGGACTTAAAGTCGAAGTCACTTGCTATGTGATTGGCGAGACTTCCTATAACTTATTGTTGGATTGACCTTGGATCCACAATAGCGTTATAGTCGATCTACTCTTCATCGATGTCTCAAATATGTAGACGAATAATGAGAGTCAAGGCGGTGGTCGGACAAACAACCGTTTAAGGGGATGGAGAATTATTTCCGATTCTCTCCTCTCGGATAATGAGTCGGCTGAATCATCGGCCCAAGAATGCGGACGGTGAAGAAGAAACGTCTGCGAAGCCGGCTTGGTTATAGTGGAGGTTTTGTTTTAAATGACATTGTACCCTTGTAATCAATCTTGGCGATGAAGAATCGTCGGAGAACATGTAATTGGCAAATTGCCGATGAATCAATAAATGGCGATTTAGAGTATCCTCTGTTGATCGAGTTGCACACACTTGGCTTCGCTCATCTTCTTTACAAGCGTTCAGAACTCCTTTGGGATAGCACTTCGTCATCCCGAAGATCAAGTAGTGAAAAAGACTTGGTTTCACGGGAAAGAGATCACGGTTCAGCGAATCATTTCTTAGAAGTGAAGGCGACAATGAGCCTATCCTCCACACATTCAGATATAGTCGAAACGGGTATCATGAAGAGATGGGGGTATGACTTGACGAGGGAAGGTCTATGTTTGAGCGAGGTCCTCGAGTCCCTCCTAAGCGGCATATGTCCCAAGAGGGATAATTACTATGCATTTAGAAGGGATTGGGATACGAATCCTCCTCGAGAAGATGAATGCTCGTGGTGATTGATAATAATCCACCGGTGAAGACGGACATTCGTCGACTCTTGACTTGGGATTGCGACACCGGCCTGGAGAAGCTTTCAAGGCTTTAATGTCAAATATGGCTACGGTTGATCTGCTACTTTGTTGAGAGTGATGAAGACATGCCAACATGGGAAGACCCATGGATCCATCAACTCGAAGCGGTTTGGGGATAGGTTGAACAAAGAGAACCCCCACTAAGGGCGAGGTAGTCGAGGTTAATATGGGTGATGAAGAGCATCCTAAACTCATAAACATCAACAATACTCTCCCTTGGAAGAAAGGAAGAGTTGATTGCCCTAATCAGGAAGTATATCGATGTATTAGCTGGAGTTCGAGGACATGCGGGACTTCGACCTAATGTGGCAACACATCGCCTCAACATCAAAGGCGGATGTCAAACTGTCAAGCAACGGCAAAGCGGTTTAGTCCACAAATATTGGAGGCAATTGTTGGAAGTGAAGAAACTCATAGAATGGGGATTCATCAAGGAAATTCAACATCCGGATTGGGTGGCGAATATAGTCGGTCATGAAGAAAAATGGGTCGATTAGGATGCATGTAGACTCTGAGACCTCAGCGGCGGCTTGCGAAAGATGACTTTCCTCTTCCAATCGCGATGTCATAGTTGACAACGTGTGGATTTGAAAGAATGTCCTTTATGGATGGCTTTTGGGTATAATCAAATCAAGATGTACCCGATGGCGCCAAACACTGGCGTTGAAGCAGCCCATCGGCATATATTGCTACGGTCATCCGTTCGGCCTCAAAATCGGCCAACATACGAGAGCAATGGCGGAGATTTTCGGGATCATCTTGGAAAAGGTCGAATGCTCGTCGGCGATTTGGTGGTGAAAAGCGTGACAAAGGAGATCACATCGAAGATCTTAGAGCGGTATTGAACTCATGCGGACTCATCGGCTAAAGATGAACCACCAAATCCTTCCTTGGGATGTCGGTGGCAAGTTCCTGGCCGTCGTCACCGACAAAGGAATCACGTCGATCGACAAAGTGAAGGCAATTCAAGAGTTGCAACCTCAGAAATCGAGAGAACTTCGAGGGTTACAAGGGCGATGGCGTACATCAAGCGGTTCATATCGAACCTATCAGGAAGTGCAACCGTTCTCCAAGTTGAACAAGAAGGAGTGTGTCGTTTATTTGGGGCGGCACACAGAAACGTTTGAAGAGATCGTCGTATCTCGCTAAACCTCTGTTCTTGTTGCACGCTGATGGAAAACCGTTTTGATCGTCGAAACAGCGGATCACTTTCGTTAAAGCGCTACTGCAAGGCGGCGGCGGTCCGCGAGCGGCGATGTATTACTAAGCGAACATTAGTGGTCTTTGAGTCTCGATATCAATGGTGGCGGTGCCTTGCATTAGTGTTGCGATTGAATCTGGCACTATTTAGTGGACGGGCGATTTATGTTATCTCTAATGTAAATCCGGTCGAATATTTATGACCCGGCCTCAATGAGTTGGCGTTTGGCGAAATGGGCCTTGCTCTTGTCCCAATATGACTTGCACTTCAAACAACGAAGTCGGTCAAAGGACAAGCGATTTGTGATCTCTTGGTACCCGGCCAACAGCGGATGCGGTTGAGCTATATGATGATCTTCGGATGAAGTTCAAAGAAGTCAACACTACATCGCACCAACAAATATGGCGATTGTATTTTGGAGACTCTCGAGCTACCAATGTGGCAAGTGCCCGGATGTTCTAAGATTCCGGTAGTCGGGGTTGTCTTAGTTTCAGGGGAATCATGTCATGCCCGTGCTTATTCACTCAGAACGTTCCAATAGCGTAGCGAATACAGCGCTACTTATCGGACTTAGCTTTGCCAAAGGCTGGGGTCGAATATCTCGGCGTATGGGATTCACAATTGATAGTTAAGCGGGTTAGTGGTGACTAAGGTCGAGGAATCGGATCTAATCCTATCATCGGATAGGCTTTGAAATGGCGGACTCATTGAAGTTTTTCATCGAATATATCCGCGCCTCCAAAGCGCTTATGCGGATGCTGCTGGCGGCGTTAGGCTGTGTCGTTAGCACAACCTTAGAGACCGAGCAACTAGTTCGGTCGGGACTCACCGTACCATTATCACGATGAGGCACAAGATAAAGGGTAGTTACAAAGAAGTACATGCAACCCAAACCAAGTTGGAGCCAGAGATTGGCTTTCCTATCATCGATTCGTCTTACATGGTATTCTACCGGAAGGCGTAAAGGAGAAGTCAATCGGCGAAGAGCTCCAAGATTCTACGACACAGAGACCGGATGTTATATCGTAGGTGCGATGGTCTTTGCTCCGATGCCTCTCAAACAAAGCGGAGGGTCCGCCGGGAAGCACCACGAGGTGAATGTGGCGCCACCGGCGGTCCCAAGCTCTGACGAATCAAGAGAATGGGCTACTTTTGGCCAACAATGGTTAATGGCGGTCGATGCATTTCGGAAATGCCACGGCGTGTCAAATTCCGCAATTATATCATCGACCTCACGGCGGTTGCATGGCCACATCGGCCATTGAGACATGGGGAATGGGCGTTGTAGGTCCCATTTTCCTCCGTCGGTTAAAGTCGGTTTATTCTAGCGATCAGACTACTTCTCAAGTGGTGAAGCAATCCGCTAAAAGTAAAATGATCATCAAGTTTATCAAACACCATGTCATCTATCGACACGGTGTCCCAAGGCGGATCGTGCATGACAGCGGTCCCCAATTTATCGGCAATTCCTTCATCGGGTTTGTGAGAAATTCAAGATACAATGTCTGTCAGCGGCTTATAATCCGGCAAATGGATTAGCGAAGCATTCAACAAGGCGATTATCAAAATTGCAGCCGAAGCTTGTGAAGAGTAACAAGCGAGGCTGGGATGATAAACTTCGGAGCCCTGCAGGCGTGTCATGCTGCACATGCGCCAGCTGGAGAGACCCGTACTCCACGGTTTCGGGTGTGGCGTTCTCCCGTTGGAGATCGGATCCGTCACCGTATCGCCCTTTCCAGCGAGATGGCGGCCAGAAGAACAACATCAAAAGCGTCTCGAAGAGCTTGAGATGTTAGATGAAAGCTGGAGGCTCAACAATGCATTGAGTTCTACCAAGCTAGGATGTGAAGGCTTTCAACAAGAAAGTTGACGAGAGAACCTTTAGAAGGAGATTTGGTCCTCATTGCTTCGGCGACCGATAATCCTCACTTCCAAAGAAAGGTAAATTCGAACCTAAATGGGAGGTCGTTTGTAATAAAGCGGTTTACTCAATGGTGCATATCGCCTAATTACCCAAAATGGCGGCCGGAATTAATCTTAGATAAATGGGAAGTTCTGAAGAAATACTACCCATAGTATCTTGGGATAACCCGTTCGGAGGAAGTTCCTCGTGGGATGTTTCACCCACTTTTGAGGATAACCCTAGATTTATCCTCCATCACAATTTCCCCACCCGATCAAATTCCTTGGCGGTGGGTCTACAAATTACGGTACATTACCAAAATCCCTCTTGATTCCTTCTATGAACAAGAGGCCCACTCAAAATTCCTTTCCGCTGGAGAGAGAATATAAAATCCTTCCTCTCAAGCGTAAAATCCTTCGTGTCAAGCGAAGGGTTTCATCCTTCATCTTAGGTAAGCCTTGAAGGTATCTTGTAGGGATTTTGAACCAGGGTTGTCCGGTCGCTGAGTCTTTCGGTTCTCGTGGAGATCCCACTCTTAGTTCCATCTTCATCTTAGGTAAGCGCCGGTGAAGGTATCTTGTAGGGATTTTCGAGACCAGGTTGTCCGGTGAAGGTCACTGAGTCTCTTCGGTTCTCGGTGGAGATCCACTCTTAGTTCCATCTTCATTCTAGGTAGCCCGTTGAAGGTATCTTGGCCGATTTTCAGACCGGTTGTCCGTGAAGGTCACTGAGTCTCTTCGGTTCTCGGTGGAGATCCACTCTTAGTTCCATCTTCATCTTAGGTAGCCCGTGAAGGTATCTTGTAGGGATTTTCGGAACCGGGTTGTCCGGTGAAGGTCACACAGTCTCTTCGGTTCTCGGTGGAGATCCACTCTTAGTTCCATCTTCATCTCGGTGGCCCGTGAAGGTATCTTGTAGGGATTTTCGAACCGGGTTGTCCGTGAAGGTCACGAGTCTTGGTTCTCGGGTGGAGATCCTCTTAGTTCCCCTCTTATCTTAGGTAGCGGTGAAGGTATCTTGTAGAGATTTCGGTCGGGTAGTCCGTGAAGGTCTTTGAGTCTTTCGATTCTGACAAGAAATCTTGTTAGCCTCATCAGAGCCGAACATTCTTCTTTTCCCACCTCAATCAATCTTACTCGGTTCGGTCATTCTCCGGTCAAAAGACACCAAGGTTCATCTTGGGGTATTTTATCCGAAGTCTAAGGGATAAAGCCAGCCTCCTGCAGCGTTGCGGTTTAGTCTTTCTCAGATTGAAGAAGACACGAGAGATGGATTACGGGGTATTTTATCGAAGCCTAAGAAGGGATAAAGCCAGCGCCTCACCAGCGTTGCGGTTTATCTTTCCGATTGAAGAAGACACGAGTTGATTAGGGGCATTTTATCGAAGCCTAAGAAGGATAAAGCCAGCATACTGGCGTTAGGGTTGTCTTCGAGTGAAAAAGATGAATCACATTATTCAACATCGTAGCATTAAGTCTAGAGAGTTTCATTCTTTTAGCACAGCGTTGTGTGTAGAAGCGGTTTAACAATCTACGCTAGCCCAACTCAAGCGGTAGTTGGTAAAGGCTAATCAAACCGGTTGAAGGCACGGGGTTGGCCAATAACCCTAAAGTCGGCCCTAACCGCGCGTTGCGGTTTAGTCATTCTCCGGTCAAAAGAGGACGCAAGGGTTCATCGAAGCCTAGAAGGATAAAGCCAGCGCCTCCCTGGCGTTGCGGTTTAGTCTTTCTCCGATTGAAGAAGACACGAGTTCGATTAAGGGTATTTTATCCGAAGCCTAAGGGATAAAGCCAGCGCTCACTGGCGTTGCGGTTTAGTCTTTCTCCGATTGAAGAAGACACGAGTTGATTCACGGGGCATTTTATCCGAAGCCTAAGAAGGGATAAAGCCAGCGCCTCACAGCGTTGCGGTTCAATCTTTCTCAGGTCAAAGAAGACACAAGAGTCATCTTGGGGCATTTTATCTGAAGCCTAAGAGGGATAAAGCCAGCGCCTAACATGCGTTCGGGTTAGTCTTCCTGGCAAGCCTCGTATTCAACATGGTAGCATTAAGTCTAAAGAGTTTCATTCTTTTAGCACAGCGTTGTGTGTAGAGCGGTTAGATAATCTACATGCTAGCCCAACTCAAGCGGTAGTTGGTAAAGGCTCATCAAACCCGTTGAGAGGGGTTGGCCAATAACCCTAAAGTCAGCGCCTCCTGCAGCGTTGCGGTTTAGTCTTTTCGATTGAAGAAGACACGGAGTTGATTAGGGGTATTTTATCCGAGAAGCCTAAGAAGGGATAAAGCCAGCGCCTCACAGCGTTGCGGTTTAGTCTTTTCGATTGAAGAAGACACGAGTTCGATTCAGGGTATTTAGTCGAAGCCTAAGAAGGGATGAGTCTACGTGCAACAAAGCGTTTAGGGTGGTCTCTTGCGGTAAAGAGTATAAAGCCTATGTATTCAATATCATAGCAACAAGTCTAGAAGAGTTTCATTCTTTTAGCACAGCGTCCGCGTCTTGAGCGGATCGGATAATCCATACGCTAGCCAACTCAAGCGGTGGTTGGTAAAGGCTAATCAAACCCGTTGATGGTGAGGTTTGCCAAAAATCCTATAAGTATTATGGTTAATTATTTACGCGAAGTAAAAGAATCATAATAAATAATGAAAGGATGGATCTTATTCATTTGAAGCAAATATAGAAGGAGCTACAATTGTCGAGACAATTGATTCAAGCAAAGTTATGATAATACATCTAAATAAAAATGTAGCGACACGGTGAACAAAGAAACGAGAAAAGTCTCATGACACATCGAGACTTCATTGGCGCAATCCGATAATGTGAAGGAAGCAAGGTCAGCCTTGGCGGCTAATTTTCCTCGGATGCGCTCGAACCGAGCCTTGGCTTCCTTCTCAAGTTCCTCTTGAATTAGCGGCAATAGCGGCGCATGTTCCGGCACGCTCGCCTCGAGGACTTGCTTCTCACGTTGGTGACATCACGGACTCACGATGCACTCCGCGTGAAATCCTTCGCGTCTTCTCCCCTTGAGCGATCCGATTCTGTGCGTTCGACATGGGTGTGGTACAAGTTTATCTTCTGGCAGCGGGCTGCATGCGCTCATATGAGTTGAAAATATGATCTCTTGCTCGATATTTTCCTCTCGCAGCGTTCACGAGCCTTGATCGAGCCCGGTAGTCGTATCACCTCATCGCATGATTCAAAAGGCTAAATCCTCCCACGGTGCGCAAGAGTTAGCCCGGCTAGTGAGCTGCTCAGCGATTAACTAGTGAGGGCCACCAACAGCTGAATTTCCTCCAAGATACTCAATATGAATGGGAGACCATAGAATTAAGCCCATCTAACCTCGATAATAGAGATCGCTGTTTCAAACTATTCTCCAACGGTGAAGGAGACCATCACCCAGCTGAGTCGGAGCGGCGGATTTTTGGCCGGGCAATCGGCAATAGGTTGAATCCGTGGAAGTGGTCGTCAAGATTAACACAGGGCCTCCACGCGCCCTATACTCGAAGGGTGGGAAATCTGGTTCGGCCAAAGTATGGGGAAGCGATGGAGGCGGATGATGGGCGATCCCTCAAACTTCGTCATCGAAATTATGATAGTAGGCTCGAGGCTTGGGTTTCTTCATACGGTGTTAAGCCGGCTGCGGTTCGCTTCCTCGGTGGAAAAAGGCCTTCTCGGATGACCTTGAGAATCGAGACTTGACATTGGGAGCCTTGAAGTAGGCGAATAATCATCCAGACATCCGCCTACCACAAGAGAATAAAGGGTTAACAGATCATTTAGGAGAATATCTTAAAAAAGGAAGCGATATAAAGCGTAGAACTCTTCTTAGAAACCCATGAGATTGAGTCCGCGACCTTATAGCGATACGACGATTTCACCGTGCCGAATACGGGAGAAGCGATAAATATAGTCGCATAAACAAAGCGACAATATATATCCCGTTCTCTGAAATAAAGTCGGTAT